>PVJH01000854.1:0-196462 GCA_004026705.1 Nesogale talazaci
TCATGTCAGTAAGAGAAAGAATTTTATACACAAATGCAGTTGAATATAGACAAGACATCACAGATAAGTCCATAATTCCAATGTTAGTTCTAATATGGATACTAATCTGAAAATTCCCCTTTAGAACATGCAACAATGCAATTATACCAAATGTATGAAGATCAAAACACGGTGTCCGGAGCCATCCAGCCCGGACATGATTGGCCCTTTTACAGTCACTAGTCTGAACTCTTTGTTGCCTGAGCTTGGTAGTCTATTATCTTTATCTTTATTTATTTATTTATTTATCTGTTATCTTTATAACTGTAAACAGCCCTGCCCTTTGAAGCTTAACTTGCAGACTTGCTAACCTTCACTTGTCAGTAAGTATAGGCTAATCACCTAAGTATAGTAGTCTGTTATCTTTAAACTGTAACTCTAAACTGTAAACAGTAAGTATAAATTATTAACTGTAACTGTAAACAGCCCCTTTTGCCCGCCTTATTTGGCACTCGTCTAGGATTGGCCCCCTGTTGACTTTACCTCATTAGCATGAGCTGTGACCTTTACTCCTGACCATTGGCTATATATACCCTGAGTTTTGCCCCAATAAATGAGACTTGACCAGAATCCTGTCTTGTCTCCATTTCTCGCGTCTCCTGTCCCCCCAATTCCCGCTCCTCCTTCCAGGACTTGCGAATTACGGACCCGCAGGCCGGGACTCCAGAGTCCTTGTATTTTTTTTAATGTTTTCTTTCAACCTCTTTATATTCTATTTTGAAAAGAATTTTATTGTGTTGTTTTTTCTTCATTTTTTGGAAGCTCAAATTCATGAAGTGTCAATGACATTAAGCTTAATTCAATCTCATCAAACAGTCTTGTAAAATTGTCATCACCATCCATTTGAAAACATGAGTTCAAGTGGGGTAGTTTTCCTGGTTCATCTAGGCCCCTTAGTTGGCTCCAAAATAGGATGAGGGCCATAAATACCTTTGAAATATTTGAGACCTGATGTCATTGCCCTGGAAAACCTTTTCCTATAAATTTGTCACCGGCACCCCATACCCACCACATTTGCTCCTATCTGCCTCCCTGACTTCAAACAGAAAATGCAATCCCCATTCCTCCTGGTTCCTGTGTTAAAAATAATGATAAAACTTGTCTTCCATATTGACTCTGTTCAACTTCTTTTACCCAGAGTATGGAAACGTGTACCATCTAGTCTGGCCTCAAAGCCTCTTCCCTGTTGAAACACTGACCTCTTTGTTTTATTTCACATCTTCCTGCCACCCTACCTTCCTCCCCACCATCACAGAACACTCACAAACAAGCATAAACTGTTAATACATATTTTTTATTTTAATCATCATCCAGAGATTCCCAATGAGAATGATTTCCTGTGTTCTCCAAATTAGGCAGATTCGTCATGATTTTTGTCTCACTAATATCTGGTAGCTCTGGCTCAAAATTTTTGATAATTTTTGGAATCTCGGGATCATTGTCTGAATCACCAAGGTCAACTGTATCTTCATAACTCTGAGAATTCTTTAACTCTTCTGATTCTGGAGGCTTCTTAGGTTGGACTGAAGCCTGTGGAGGGACTTTGCTTCCTACATTCTGGTGTTGGGATCTCCTTTTACCTGCCTTCAGCACAGGGAAAGAAAGGAGAATGAGCACTGGACAGGGGTACAGCATAATTGGATTCTGGAGCTTGGTGGGAAAGGATACTGTATGAGAAGAGGTTGTTCTAGGGTGGGTGGGGTGTCCCTGGGAAGGACAAGGAGAATACCATAGGGAAGGATAGGTGGGGAAGGAGAGGAGGACTTAGGGTAGGGTCTGCTCACCTTTCCAAAGCCTCTGGATTTGTGTGTCCTTTTCTCTCGTGCTACCTTGGGCATCTTTAACAACAGTTATCCAGGGTTGTGTACACCAGGTTTCCTGAAGCCCCTATATACACCCAACAGACAATGACTGCTCCGCAAGATTCTGCCCAGTCAATGGTTCCCAGGGGTCTTTGTGACATCAAGAATCAGACCACATGCAGACATCTCTGATATGGAGCGCATGGGGAGGAAGGATGGGTAAGCCCAACTGAGTCATACACACCACAAAACACACCATGAGACCTCTTTGATAGGCATGGAAGTAGGGAAGGTCTCATAAGTGAAAGAGGGAAGGGAGAGTTTGCATCTTTTTTCCTACCCAAACTAAATTTCTGCCACTGTGCTTGCCAGTACAAGTGCACATATGATGACCTATAGCACCACCCTTAGTAATTACTGAATCCTTGTGCTGACAGTCTTAGAGTGTCTTCTTAAAAACTTCTTAGATGTCATGTAGTTGGTTTTAACTTACAGCTACCCCATGAACAACAGAGGGGAACACTGCCTGATCCTTCAACAACTGTGCATTTTTTTCTATAATTCAGCCCATTGTTAAATCCATATGCTTGAAGTCTTTCCTATTTTTACTGTTCCACTCCAGGAACAAGCATTATGTCAGTTTCAGGTACTAATCTCTCCTGATATCAACCTTGAGGCAAGTCTCAGCATCCATAACTCTAGAAAACATTCCGTTTGTGAAACTTTCACAATAAACCGTAGGTTGGCTCTTTTGACCAGTCCATGGTATTTGTAATGCTCCTCACTCACATCGGTTCATCTTTGACCTTTAGTCGTGGCCCAACCTTCACATGTATGTACTTTTCTGGGATGACTTGCGAGACATATCTGCGCAGACTCACGTGTGTACAATAAAGAACTTTATACACAAGTGCAGTTGAATATTAAGAAAACATCCCAACACAATGCATAAGTCGAATATTAGCTCTAATGTGGATATTAATCTTTAAATTTCTCTTTAGAAAATGCAGCCAGGCAATGAAGCCAAGTGCATGAAGATCAAAGGTCACTAAGTCTTTTAGGTCCAGTGGCATAAGAGCATCTCTGTACTGGCAGAAGTGTCCATGACGCTACCTCCTCTCCAGGGCTCTAGGTTGGCTCCATGAATTTTGTCAGCAAGCATACCACAAACAGAGTGAGCATGTGTCCTGCCTCCAGGGGGCGCTTTATCTCCTTAAAGCCTCCAACTGTTGTCATCAAGCTGCAACTAGATTAACAAGCTAAATTCCACCCAATCACTCTGAAGTCTCAAATTAACAGCTGATTATGGAAAGACCACAGCACCTAAGAGACAATTGAAAATCCCATGGCTCAGGTCAGTGGCACCTTCATCCTCAAAACCATGTTCTTGCTTGTCAACAATGTAAAGAGGTGTTGGGAGCAGATGTACCCAATGGATACGCCATTTGATCTCTTGCAATTACTGTGGGATTTGTTTGTGGATGCAAGATGAAAGAAATACCTGATAATTCCAATCTTTTCTTGGTGTATCATGGTGCCATTTTCCATTCCATTAGAGTATTTTGCTTGTTCTCTTTTTAATGTTTCCCACCTTCCTCTTTATTATGTATTTTTGAAAAGGATTTTATTGTTCTGTTGTTTTTATTCTTCTTTTGGAAGCTCAAACTCATCAAGTGTCAATCTCATCAAGTTGAATTCAATCACATCAAGCCGTGTTATAAAATAGTCACTACAGTCCATTTCAAAAAATGTTCTTTCCTCTTGAACACTCTTGATAAGTGCTCCAAATTAACCCCTCCATAACCCCCATACACCAAAGGAAATCTTACTACTTTAGCTGTTTAAATTGTTTCTTTCAGTATCATGTCCAGCACCATCTATCCATTGGCATACAGTCTGTTTTTTTTTTACCCCATCCAGTGGGGTTAAACAGTCACAATGCCAGGAGCTCTGCTTCACCCCACCCCCAACGCATCCCCAGTCTCTTCTCTCCTCCCGTAATCTCTCTTCGTCCTATTACTCCTATTACCGTGTCCGAAGGGTTATCAATCTCGACTGTCATGCACCGCAAAATCATAAATATAAAATTGAACATATGCAAAAATAACTTGTTAGAGGGAGAAAAACCCTTTCTTTCCACATCATGTCCATTGCATACAGTTCCTGAGATCAAACAACTCAAGGGGAATTGTGTAATCGTTACCATATCAATTTTCAAACATCCCTAAGCTCACCGCCACCCGCTATGGCTGTAACATCTCAGTTCCAATCCTCCTTAGCCCCTGCCGCTTTCTTTTCCCACTCTTGGGAGTAGTTGACCTCGGCACGGATTTACACAACCAGTTATACTGTCGCTATGATTTGGAATGATTTCAGCAATAGTGGATTATACATATATTTTCAGACTTCATTAGCCACCAACATGTTTTAGAATGTAAAAGGTGTGAGCACTCAATAGTCACCTATGCAGGACAAGTCTGAGGGCCCAGAGGGTGGATTATGAAGAGCACAGGTGTGGATATCGCTTTTGGCATTTAATAAAACAGTCACATGTGCATACAGAGGAGAAACATCAGTGAATGATTCAAACATGTCCTTACTCTATTCCAATAATATGCGAGACAATAGATGATAGAATACAAAATCATACATTGTTTTTAATGATTTATTCCTATAATTGAGGCAATGGAATGCTAACAATGTTGAATAGATTCTGGGCCACTTTTTCCACCGGGTTGGGAGATGGTTCAGGGGAGATTTTTAAAAACGGGATCAATAAGTGGTAAGAAATTCCTAGAATAAGATGTGCTTTGTATAGCAGCTTCTTCTTGTTTGAGTCACTCTCTGGGTCACTGGTAGTTGAACTTCATGTACTTTTGTGGCTAAGTCATTGTCTGAGCAGCTGTTTGATGAAAGCACTTACCTTACAGAGAAACAATAGTTTGAAATATTTCAAGCTGAATCAAGAACAAGATTTCAAGTGTGATATGGGTTAACATATGCTAGCTTGGGATAATATCTGCCAGGATCAATTTGACTTCGAATATGACAAGAAGGAAATCCAGACCCTTCCATATTATATTGCTGATCAAATGGAGTCTCACAAGCATGCTTTCTCTCTACATGAAGGCTAGCTCGCTAGTTTACATCACAGGGGACAATATCCCCAAAGTAACCATTGACCAACAAGAAAATGTTTTTTATACTATTATACATTCATGAGAAATTGATTTTGAATAGTTCAATTAATATAATTCTTTCTTCAATTGATTTATAAAATATTCTTACATTCTCTAAAATGTACTTAAATGTTTTATTAGAATTAATTTAAAGCACTAACAAGCAAAACAGAGTGATGTCATGAAAAAAAATCCAAACACATCCTATCCTTCTGTGACCAATAGTTGAAGTACTCATCTTTTGGACATTCGCAAATCTCAGCATTTCTGCAATGCTTCCACATCTCTTCTAGAGGAAGCTCATCAATGCTCTTTTATATTCCAAACCTTTCTAGTTTCTTTGCCAATTTAAACAACGCACTGAAAGTATATTTTCTTAAGTAAATTTTAGATCTTAGAGAACAAGAATTAGATGTTTATTCATTTCTGTATTTCACCATTAAATAGTAATATTCCATACATTAAAAGTGCTTAATAAAAAGACAGAAAGTTCCCTTTCTGAATTCAGGAGTAAGCTTGCTCTTAATTTTGACATGTGTATCTGAAAAAAAAATTAAGATTAGCTAAAACCTATCTAAGAATCCCTGATGATGTAGGGAGCTACTTATTGAGCTGCTACTGACAAGTTGGTGGTTGGAGCCCATGAGCCAGTCATTCCACAGAGAGAAAGATGAGGCTGTGAAGAAGAAGGAAACCACGGAGGGCAGTTTTACTCTCTTCTATGGGGTCACTATGAATCAGAAGCAACTTAAAGACAGTGAGAAAATACATATGGATTGCAGAAAAATAGAACACCTTTTGACTGCATGACTATATTCATGAAAATGACCACGCTTATAAAAATCAGGACATTATAATTCACCAAGTTACTGTCAATCTAAATACATAATTACTTCCTTGCTCTCCCAAGTTTGGAGTAGTACATACACAATAAGAGTGTCAGTAAGGAATCTCTTTATACCCCATTCCTATTTCCATATATATCAAAAATAGCTAGATTTTGGTATAAAGAAAAATGTCAAATGGGAGGAATTTTGGTAGTTTAACTATTTAGATTCCAAATGGAACGATATAAGCTTATTTTAAATATCCCTTAATATATGTGGCAGTTGCATAATCTGGTGTCAGTTTGAGAGGATTATGAGTGAAGGGGTGAAATTTGTCCTGTCAATCAAGATATAACCAATGAGACCTCTGTGTGAGCCTGGCCTTCTCCTCAGAAAGATAAGAAATCCTGTTTTTCCTCCTTGAAGGGAAAAGACAATTTCTCTCTCTCTGCTCACACTCTGAGAAGATGCCCAACTGACAAGACACATGGTGTTATGCGCTGGAAGCTAGAGAAACCACATAGACCTACCCTGATACAATGAGACCTCTGAAACCTGAGAAGCCAAGTAGAGGCACCTGCCAGCGCTGAGATCCTTGCAACACCACTGAATCCAGAAGACTTCCAACCCACTGACCTGTGGTTTTCCTGCATTTGGCCATCATTCCATGTATTTTGCGAGTCTGAAGAGGACTTTATAGATTGGTATCAGACATATTGGTGCTAATATTGGACTTATGGACTTATTCTGGACTGGACTGGCACATTTTCTCAATATTCCACTGCTCTTGTATATAAACCTTTTTCTTATATACACACGAGTGTCTGTGAATTTGTTTTCTAGTCTTCCAGACTAACACAATAACATATTGCCATATACTGTTTAAAACTATCCTTATGCATCATAGGTTCCTAGACTTAGTCTACTGCTCCCTTTTCAAAATAAACAACCAAACAAACTTAGCACTCTTGCAATTGAAAACTTTTGTTCTATAGTTTATAATTCAGGATGCAGTATAGGTATTTGCTTTTGCAATCCTTTGGATCATCCCAGCACTTCCCAAGCCCCATGCCCTCCTTCCTGCAAGGAGCAAAAAGACCCAATTTGTGAAGCACGGTACTAGACAAATAATCAGTTTCCCCAATATTTTGCACATCATTCCCTTTTGTTACTATTACTTTCTGATGACTTTCCAAATAGCATACTGGTGGCACAGTGTTTGAGCACATGGCTGCTAACCAAAAGGTGGCCAACTTGATGTCATCAAGTGTTCCATGGGAGAAAGATATGGCAATCTCATCCTATAACTATTTTATCCTTTGGAAACCCCACGTGGCCTTTCTACTCAGTGTTATTGTGTCACTTTGAGTCTGCATCTGCTTAACGGCAATGGGTTTGATTTTTGGTATGGGACAAATCATTATCAACAGGGACAAAAAGTGCTTAACTTATAGCCAAAATTAATACATTTTTACTCTTTATAAACGTCTTAGCAATTGTCAAAGTATTTTACTTTAAAAAGGTATTTGTGGACAAATTATGTGGCCGTTAGACATAAGATCAGTAACACCTAGGTATTCTTTCAAAGTGTCTCCTTAAAGCAAATGATATTAAGGCATTTGGCCTGGAACCCTAACAATATGGTTAAGCATTCTGCTGCTAACTAAAAGGTAGGTGGTTTGAAGCCACAAGCTGCTGTGTCTAAGAATGATGTAGCTGTCAGCTTTTATGTAGCTTACAGGCTTGTAAATTCTCTAGTGTATTTCTACCTGTGTCATATAGAATCATTTTTTTGGAATCTACACTACAATGTAAATTTTAGTTTATTTTTCTCCCTTCACTTTCCAATAAAAATACATTATTTTCTTTTGCATAGGAATTATTTTCTCTCACATAGTACCAATATTTCAGAGAGCACTGTGCCTTCCTATAGTAGATTATTATCCAACTACAGAACTGAGGAGAGTTCAGTTGTTAGAAAGTAATTACTCTAAATGAATTGACATAATGATTAATGTTTAGTTCAAAGTATATTAATATATTCTACTGTTTTTCAAAAAGCAATTTATTAAATAAAATGAGTAACAAGTTACCAAACTAGGCAGTTGTGTTCAATTAGATAACTTCATTTATTTGTCATTGAATTAAAATAGGCAGAAAACTAAAATGAGATAGAGATCTCAAATACTGATTTATCCAAGAACAACAGCAACAAAAATTTAAGTATTTTGCATTTATGAAATATCTTATAGTACTAACAACAATAATAAGTAAATATCTTTAAAAATATAATTTCATTAGTATAAAATGAAACTTATAGAACTATCTTTGATATATATCTATATTATGTGTGTGTATCAACACCGGAATTGCATTGAGTGGAGCAGAACTTTCCTGGTATACAATTTTCCCACTAGGCAAGCATCAAGCAACTGTCTCTGAGTTAGTGCACCCAGTGGCACAACCTGGGAAAGTTCTCTCAAGTCAAAGTGATTGTTTTCATAAAAGCCGTTTTGCTGGAACCTTGTTTTTGTGATGGCTATTTAATCGAACATAATACAGCTGTGAAAATTTGTTCCTGCTCAGTAACAAAGCATGGAAACTGTTCTGATGTTGAACATACCTTACAAGGTCAGCATGATGGGAAAAACTCAAGTGTACAAGTGGTTGTATTATTTCAAATAAGTGAAATGCTGATGATGACTAACCTCATTTCAGACATCTGTCAACTTCCTGAATGGATGGGTTGAGTCAGTGCATTTGGAGTTTGCTTCACCAGATCAGAATGTCAATCAAGCTTTCTATTTAGATAACAATGTGTGACAAAAAAAGACTCGATTTGTTGCAGATAGGGGACTGGTTTTGCCATCACGACAAATGGACCTGTTCATGCAGTGCTCTCAGTGTGTCAGTTTGGGGCTAAAAATCAGCATACCTCTCTTGTTCCTCACACCTAACTCACCAGACCTCAAGCAGTGTGACTTCTTTTTATTCACATGAATAAAAAGGGACATAATGAGACAGTGATTTTATGATGTAGAAGAATTGAAGAAAAATGTGGAAGGTGCTGTCAGCCCTCCAAACAGAAGAGACTGAAAGTATTTACAAGAATGGAATTGCAAATTTGGCAAATGTTCTAAGTGTAAAGGAGAGTATTTTTAAGGTGATAAAATTGCTTTATTTAAAAATTACATACTTGGCTTTAAAAAGAAAATATAAATTTTCTTATGTACCCCCTCATTTATCATTAAAATTATTCATCATATGGTTAACCTGAAGTGGTCAATAAGAATATCAAGTGTGATATAGTTCAAAATTTACAGACACATATATTTCCTTTCTCAATTTTGAATTAGAGCATGGAAATATTCATGTGTATACTATTATGGATCATATTTTGATTTCTTAAGTATCTTTTATGCTGTAGTGAATTTTGCTTTAAAATGAAATATATGTGTGTTCTTTATTAATGACAATGAGTAGAATGATTTTTTACCGCTTAAAGAGACTGATGGTTTTGTGGGACATGGGCAAGAGGGAAGTGGGGGACAGGAAGTGGCATTAACAAATCCAAGGCCAAGGGAACAACAAGTGATCCAAAATCGGTGGTAAGGTGGGTGTAGGAGGTCTGGCAAGGCTTGATCAAGAGTAATGTAACTGAGAGGCAATACTGAATCCGAAATGAAGGCTGAGCATGATAGTGGGACACGAGGAAAGCTAAAGGAAATAGAAGAAAGAACTGGGAGGAAAAGAGCATTTATAGAGTTCTAAATAAAGGAATGTAAATATATTTATATATGAGGATGGGGAAATAGACCTATGTGCATATATTTATAGGTTTAGTATTAAGGTAACAGATGGATATTGGGCCTCCACTCAAGTACTCCCTCAATGCAACAATAATTTGTTGTATTGAAATGGCATTCTATGATACTCACTTTACTGACACAATCAGTGAAGACAAAATGTGGTGAAGAAAGCTGATGGTGTCCAGCTATCAAAATATATAGCATCTCGAGTCTTAAAGACTTGAAGTTAAACAAGTGGCTATCTAAAAACATCCTTATCAGGGAAGAAGCTCAGAAGCAACAAAGCCCTCATGAAAGAAGCACACCAGACTGTGTGATAACAAGGTGTCAGTGGAATTAAGAATCGGACATCAAAGAACGAAAAATCAAATAAAATGAATGAGGGAGAGTGTGGAGTGGGAACCCAAGACTCATATGTAGACAACTGGACATCCTCTTACTGAAGGGTTGCAGGGAAAAGGCAAGCCAGTCAGGGTGCTGTGTAGCAATGATGAAACATGCAACTTTCCTCTAGTTCCTACATGCTTCCTCCCACTCCTCTATCATGCATGATCCCAGTTCTACCTTACAAATCCAGCTAGACCAGATTATGTACACTATTACAGAAAGGAACCAAAGGCCCATGGAATCCAGAGCAGATGATCCCTTCAGGACCAGTACTGAGAGAGGCGATACTGCAAGGGTGGAGGAAGGGTGGTGTAGAAAGGGTGAACAGAATTGAAGTATCTACATATAACCTCCTCCTTGGGGATGGACTAATGAAAAAATTGGTGAAGGGAGACCTTGGACTGTGCAAGAATGGCAAAACAACAATAATTTATAAATTATCAAGGGTTCATGAGAGAGGGGAAGTGGGAGGAAGGGTAAAAAAATTAGGAGCTGAAAGCAAGGGCTCAAGTAGAAAACAAATTTTTGAGAATGATGATGGCAACAAATGTACAATTGTGCTTGATACAATGAATGAATGGATGTATGGATTGTGATAAGAGTTGTATCAAAACCTCTCCCCCCAAAAAACATGTAAATACTGACATAAAGAATGCATGTATATATTATTATTAGAGCTGTATGAGCCCCTAATAATATGATTTAAAAAAAGAGTGGGAAACGAAGGTAGGAAGGGGGAGGGGGCACTAGAACTGAATGTGGTTACACAATTCATTTTAAAGGTGATTTAACAATGAATAGGTATTCTAAAATTGATGTTGTTGTAATGAGTTTAAAGCTTTCTTTGATAAGATTGAATTATTGAACTGTATATGTTAATTTCATGCCAATAACTGCTAAAAAGGCATAGAAAGAGGAAGTTGTGAAAACAAAATGCATAGAAAATTAAGCCCTTCAGGTATTTGATTTACAAGAAAACATTCTTTTGCAAAAATGTATCATTTCAGTTTTTAAAAAGATGATATAATTGTAATATTTAGTACTTTTGAAATTAATATTGACTGCCACAGACACCCAATACATGAGTTAGTTTTTTCATAAGTATTTTATCTGTGGCAGCATGCTGTGTTTCGCTGGTCTTCTAATTAATGAGATTTTCTCACCTTGTGATTACCGAATTTTTACTTAATTGTTTTATAGCAATAATTTTCACCTTTTGTTCTACCTTGATAAGGATGTTTTTTTTAATGCAACTAATTTTGAACTTGTCGAGCGGAAAATGATACATTTTATTGGGATAGGTTCTTTTCTCTGCAGATTTAGAAGACCTGCTTCAATTAAAGGTTGAAAAGGTTATTCAAGCCTTTTATATTCACTTTTTCATTATTATTTAATATCATACATAAATTTTTCACTGGAAAAATACCATAGGCTCAGAAAAAAATGCACTGAGAAACAATATTAGACCAAATCGATTCCATCTTTACTATTGTGATCTCTTCATGCTCGCTATTTCATCAAATATAATTTATAGCTTATTTTGTTATTTACAAAACTCATAAACAGTGACTATTTATTACATAATAAAACAGCTAAATATTTTCAAAACATTTTTTAATTACAGCTGCTCTTTGTGGTAATATAAATGTTTTCATTAACTTCACATTTGCAATCACAGTAAAACTTTCTAAATGTATGATATATTATGGTGAAGCAAATTTGAATGCTAAATTTTTTATGTAGCAACATTGTATGTTGTATTACAAAATGTTAATATGGCAAGCATTTGAGATCAGAACAATTATTTTAAACTGATTTTATGTCATTCTAACTTTCTCTAAAAACAAAAGTGTAGTAGACTTATTCCTAAAGGGCTCGATCTTAATTCCGCTACCAGAGTGAACAACAAAGGGTATAAGGTTAGTTTCCTGTAATGTTTTATTCACATTAATAAGCACAAGACAAACCAGTACTCTTCATTTTACTTTTCGATCACTCAATAGTTTCATCAACCTATGATCTTTTGGGATATAATATTCAATCACTTGGTATGAAATGTCAATATGAAAATAGCTCAATAAGCACTGAGCTATGTGACTATTATTTTACTCTCAATATTTGAGGCTAAATGAAATAAAATCTTAGTACTGCATAATGTGTGCTTCCAAATTTGTGGATTCTCCGATGTATAAAACTGATTGCATTCTTAAGAAATTTGTCCCCCTCAAATATGATTCACTAATGTTCCCATTAGTGTTTAATGCCTTTAAACAATATTTAGCACAGCTGTCCTTGAAAATTGGTATTTAGTGATTGTTAATGGGAAAATTGTTTATGGTAGAACACTGAGATTTCAAGTGGGGATACTTTATGTAATAAATATTGCCTTCGGGATTTGAAAGTTTTTTTCATTCTTAATAGCAACTTGGAATTAGTTACTGTCTTTATGTAGTTGAAACTCAATTGTAATCACTAGCTATAAGATTTTAATACAAAATGACAGAATGTTTCATGTTGAGTTGTAAAACCTCTACTTCTGATATAACCTCCATTAGTCCTGAGTACTGCTGTTACTGTAGTTTCATTTGGCTAGAAAATTGCCAACAAGAGTCTCTCTAATGGACAATAAAATTGTAAATCACTCTAAGTATCACTGTCAGATTAATGTCACTAAGAGTGTGACGAGCTATTTCATATATAGCGTAATGTCATGAAAAGCACAGTAACTTTGTCACTGTAGTGTTTTCCCGGTAATATAACTAAGTACAAAGAATTAGAAGACTAGGTGATTAATATTGGATCTAAAGTAATCCAAATTTGACTGTGCAATGACTGTAAAACCGCTACCAAATCAGATGATGTAAGAATGCTGAAGATGTGAATAAACTTGAGTAAATTATCATTCACTGGCACCTGGTGTCTGCTAAACTGTCTGAAAGAAGTTTTATTTCTTAAAAACATTACATCTTGTGCTCGCTTCGGCAGCACATATACTAAATACATTACATCTTGTCTAGTTCAAAATCAGAATATTTATATAAATAATATCATAATTTTAACAGTATCCAAAGGTGAATAATATACTATTCAAGTTAGAGGTCCAACTTTCCATCTTCCTAAAAACATTTAAATTGTCATGGGAGGGAATACGTAAGAGTAAGGTGTGATATGAGAGATATTCATGGGGGAAAGTAGATTTTCGATAGCAGCTAAGATCAGATAACAGACCTTATGAGCTCACCGAAAAATTTAAAATAGGATGGGCATGTTTTGATGTGAAATTTCAAAAGATCACTAAAGCAGTAGAATAAAGGCTGATTGGAAGAGACCAAGATTGAAGGTAGAGAGATTGATTAGGAGTGTTTTCTCAAGACCTAAGTATGAATGTTGATACTAAAACAGTGTCAGTAAAGATGAAAATAGGAGAGGAGCAGATTATTGAAGCATGCACATGCTAAAATCAAGCAGTGTTGGTGAACAAATAGATGTGAGTGATTAAAGTGATTAAACAGGGTAGAAAGGTACCACATTTCTGTCATGAGTAGCTTATTTTTCAAATTATGAATTTAAATAAGAATACATAACATGACAATTCAAGTGGGACACTTCAGCGAACATATTAGGAATTAAAGCAAGATCTCATCACAGATCTTGGAATAAAAAAATCACCATAGCAGTCAACAACATTTAAATATTAATTTAATAAATGACTGCAAGTGAGATCAGATGTTGGTTCTCTAGAGACACAGTTGTCATGAAAGGGGAGAAAATAATCCTTCCTTCCCAAAGCCAATGAACAGGTATGTTTGATATCCTTATAGAGGATATGCTTGTATTTCAGTTACTTCTTATTTTCTATGACAGAATATGGTCCATGGGTAACAAAAATGTTCAAGCAAAACTTTAGTGAGCAAAAGGGTGAGGTCCGAAAATCTCTTGAACAATTTTGTTCTGCACACATTTTATCAAGCTTATATCTAATTAATTTGAAGGGAACTAAGAACAAGATACCAGAGTACATTTTAATTTGTCATAATAATAAAGTATAATTGGATACACGCTTTGTTTCACAAAACATAACTCAATAGTATGTATTGTTTGATTGGATTTTAACACTTTCTAGCCCCAAAATTGACTCTCTGCAGTCCATGCCCTCTGAAACATGTACATATTTGATTAGGCCCTTGGCTCAAAATACAGAAAAATGAAAGACAGATTCTGCATCATAGAAAGCTAGTTTTTAAAATTTAACATTACATAATGTTTGAAAATGGCTTTAAATCGGCCAGTGAGAATGAAAATTAGAGACCCAGTTATAGATCAAGAAGTTTTTGTCATGAGTCAAAAATCTTTAAAACTAGATAGTCCAATTCAAGAAGTCAGAAAGAAACAAGTGTTGGAAGGGCAGTGGGGAGACAGGAACTCTCATCCACATCTGGTGGATCCGTAGATATGTACAGACACTATGGAAATCTATTTGATGATACCTAAAACATGTGGAAAATGAGCTACCATATGATCCAGCAATCCCCCTACTGGGCATATACCCAGAAGAGACAAGAAAAAAAAAACACGGCCAGACATCAGTGCTCTAATGTTCATCTCAGCACAATTCACAATTGTAAAGAGTTGGAAACAACCTAAATTTCCATCAACTGAAGAAAGGATTAAAAAGCTGTGGGACATACATACAATGGAGTACTACACATTGCTGAAAAGCAGTGATAAACGCATGAAGCACATAACCACATGGGAAGAACTGGAGGAAACTGTGCTAAGTGAAGTAAGCCCAGCGCAAAAGGGCAAGTACAACATGAGTCCCGTGAGGTAAGCTTTAAAAAATGCAAAAAGGGCAAATAAAGGGACATAGGGGGGAAAGCTACTGTATGCAGAAGTTCTAAGGTTGAAGCCCAGTTAGAATGGCAGGGGCCAGATCAAAACCAGGGCAACATACGGGAGCCAACTGAGTTGGGGGGTGGGGTGGGCGGACATGGTAATGTCTAATGGGCGAATGGGGCACTAACCTACCCAAGGAGAGTGTATTGTTTATATATCCACAGGGAAAGAGAAGTCAAACTTAAATTATGTGTTCCAGGATGCCAATGCAGCATGATAGCTTGGAGCAGAGTGCCAGTGGAGGGGTTTGACGCCCAGCCCCAATACCAAATATGTGGACAACTGCCCCTCTCCCCAGGGAGTTTACTTTGGAGGTCAGCACTGAGGCTTCAGCATGGGGAGAGGGACATGTCTGACCAGAGCACACAAGAGCAAATGAAGGAGAAGGAAGAGAGAGTATAGTGCATATTGGCTCATCGAGCCTCAAGAACGATTTCCCCACTCAGAACAACCATTGCACAGAGGACCATATGGTCAGCCCCACTGTGAAATACTGTGCTCCTTGCTGACACAAAGCCCTACAGGGACAGCACTGCAGAAGCAGGGTTGGGAGTACAACGGGTCTTACCCTAGGACACCAAGGCCAGGGCGTGCAGCAGAGCAGCAGGAGGGGTAGCACATTGAGTTCCCGAGCGAGTGCCAAGGATATACTTTGGGGCCAGGATATGGCACCCCCTCTGACTCAACTGGGGGACACTCCTGGAGGTCAACCAACAGACTCTGAACTATCTACAGGTTTTTCTTTTGTTATTATTATTATCATTATTTTTACTTATATATTTTTTCTGGACATTGGTTTTTTTGTTGTTTTCATCGCTTTGCTTTTTTTGTTGCTTCATCTTGTGACTTCTTATTTTTTGTTGTACATATTATTATCTCTGCAAGTCTATCTAGATAAGATAAGCTGGATGAACAGTCTGGAGGAGAAAACAATGGGACTGATGATTCCAGGGGGGACATTGGAGATGAGGAGGTGGGGGAAAGGAGATGGTGTTGACTATCCCAGAGGCAAAGGAACAACACATGATCCAAATTCAATGGAAAGATGGGCATAAGAGGCCTGACACAGATTGATCAAGAGTATTGTAACAGAGAGAATTACTGAAACCCAAATGAAGGATGAGTATGATGGTGGGACAAGAGGAAAGTAAACAAAAATAGAGGAAAGAGCTGGGAGGCAAAGAGCATTTACAGTGGTCTAAATACAGGCATGAACATAGGTAAATGTATTTATTTATGATGATGGGGAAATAGATTTTTGTGCACATATTTAGAGGATTAGTATTAAGACAGCAGATGATATTTGACCTCCACTCAAGTACTTCCTCAATGCAAGAACACTTTCTTCTATTAAATTGGCATTCCTGATGCTCAACTTCCTGACACAATCAATGAAGGCAAATATGTGCACAA
This sequence comes from Nesogale talazaci, assembly GCA_004026705.1. NCBI lineage: Eukaryota > Metazoa > Chordata > Mammalia > Afrosoricida > Tenrecidae > Nesogale > Nesogale talazaci. The sequence goes on from PVJH01000854.1 coordinate 16,353, forward strand.
GCAAAAGTGGTGAAGAAAGCTGATGGTGTCCGACTATCAAAGATATAGTGCCTGGGGTCTTAAAGGCTTGAAAGTAAACAAGTGGCTATATAGCTCAGCAGCATCAAAGTCCACCAGGAGAAGCACACCAGCCTGTGTGACCACAAGGTATCAAGCATTAAAGAACAAAAATCATATCATTGCATGTCCACTTTCCTGATATGCTCACTGAAGGCAAAGGTGTTCATAAGCAATTGTGGTGAAGAAAGCTGATGGTGTCTGACTATCAAAAAACATAGTGTCTGCGGTCTTAAAGGCTTGAAGGTTAATAAGTGGTTAATAAGTTAATAAATCTAGTTCAGAAGCAACAAAGACCACATAGAAGAAACACACCAGTCTGTGTGACCATGAGGAATCAAAGGGATCAGATATCAGGCATCAAAGAATGAAAATTATATCATTATAAATGAGGTGGAGTACAGATTGGGGACCCAAGATCCATCTGCTGGGGAAGTAACATTTCTTTACAGAAGGATCATGGGGAGGAGATGAGCCAGTCAGGGCTCAGTGTAGCAACTTTGAAATATGCAGCTTTCCTCTAGTTCTAAAATACTTTCTCCCTCCCACTATCATGATCTGAATTCTACCTTACAAATCCGGTTAGACCAGAGGATTTACACTGGTACAGCTAGGAACTGGAAAGATGGAGAATCCAGGACAGATGATCCCTTTAGGACCTGTGGGGAGAGTTGTGATCCAAGGAGTATGTTGGGAAGGTGGAGTAGAAAGGGGGAATCAATTATAAGGATCAACATATAACCTCCTCCCTGGCATGCAACAATCGGGAAGTGGGTGAAGAGAGACACCGGACAGTGTTTGATATGATAAAATAATAATAATTTATAAATTATCTAGAGTTCATGAGGGAGGGGGTAGTGGGAAGGGAAGTAGAAAAAGGAGGAGCCAATACCAAGGGCTTAAATAGAATGAAAATGTTTGGAGAATGATGATGGCATCAAAGATACAAATGTACTTTGCATACAATAGATGTATGTGTGGATTGTGCAAAGAGTTTTATGAGTCCCCAATAAAATGATTTTAAAAATCTTTAAAACTAGATAATGGGTACTTTAAAGTTCTTTGCCTTTCTATATATACTTGAAATTTTCCATAATAAAAAATAAACAAATAGTGGAAAAGTCTACACATACAAAATGTACCACAATACTAAATACAATGAAAACTGAGAACATTTAATATAAAAGCTGAATAATTGTACTAAATAAAATAACTTTCAAAGAGATGATTGCTAAAAATTATCTACCATAATGTAGAATAAAATAGCTTCTACATAATCAGGAATTTTAAGTAGCCTAATTTTATATATACTGTCATGATTCACAGTTCACTCTTTGATACAGCCAAGGTCAATTTGCCAGAAAACTATGTAACATAATTAAACATAGTAGTTTCCTCTGGATATAATTACACTTTATGTTGTGGTTGTTCAGTCTATCTACTTTGTTTGGAGAATTATGTGAAGCTCAATAGCACCAAAGACCATGATAAACTTTAAAAAATAATAGGCAATCCTTATTTGATCAAAAATTAAAAAATGATTGTCAATAATTTAAATTATACTTGCATTTAAAAATTTTCTATAATCATTTTATTTTTCTTTATTTTCAGTTGTGGAAAATGTAAACTAATATTCCTGTAACTAAAATATTCAAATATGCAGGAAAATATGCAAATGAAGAAAATATTTATTTGATAATTAGCTTTCATAGTAAGTATATAAAATGCTTTCCAAAGGGAGGAGATGCTTCTCCCAGATGACCAATACCTATTATCTCAGATATTATGTCAACTTGAATCTGTGTGAACATGTACTGTTGAAATTCAACTTGTCATCAAGTGATAATCTGGTAATGCTTACTTGGAAGTATAATATGACCTTTTTATAAGAAAGACAGTGAAAAGTTTTACCTCTTAGGCCTTGCTGGAAATCTGTGTCTGTCTCCAGGGTTGGCCCCATAAGGGTCACCAAAGTGGGGAGGTGTCAGTGCCCTGCTAGGTTTCCACAGATCTTGAGTTCATGTGACTCAGCATCCTGTAGTGTGTGTGTAATCTCCCAGTTTCTCACAGTTTTAGTTCTTTGACTTGTAGCTATGTGAGTCTGGAGAAGATACCAGCTAGCACCAAGCCCATGGATATAAATTAGAGCTGGCTGGAATGCTTTCTGCATCTAAAATTACTTTTTGATATAGTTATTTTTATACATATGGTATATGAGATTCACTGGTTTTGCTTCTCTAGACAACACAACCTAACACAGCAATGTAAGTAGAACCATTTATAAAACAACAGACATGAAGGAAATATTACAATCATCACCTGATTTGTTTTAAAATACTGTAATTAAAAAAGCTGAGCGAATTGCTGACCAACAATTTCCTAAGCCAGTTTAATACCTCCCACATAAACAACTCTCTTCTTTTTTTAAATGACTCTCTTCTTTGCCAGAAAAAATATATTGTATTTCTCAAATACAGATGTCCGTGTCAACTCTCCACTTAAACATATTGACTGATCGTCTTCTATTGCCTGAAGGGTAAATTACAAAATTCTTAGAGTGATATGCAAATAACTAAGAGTGATAGGTGAATTTTTAGTCTCTTCTCATATCATTTTTGCTGGAGCTTCAGCTGTCCAAAAGTTAATTTTTCTTACCTCTCTGGGCCTTCCTGTACATTATTACCTCTCATCAAGAATGATATTCCCTCATTCTCAGAGCAATTAATTATCCTTTATATTTATACTAAAACTTGCCTTTCTATGGAGGCTGCCCAGCGAGTTCCATCATATGCATATCATTTTTTGTGCTCTCTGAGCCTCTTGTATCTTGATATTTTCCCATTATATTATTAAACTTTGACTGATTGATTATTATTTGATTCCTCTTCAGAGTTGCAGTTCATCACAGTATAAGATACAGAGCAGCGATGCAATCAATAATTATTGAGTCAAGTGATGAATGCTAATATGGCACAAGTAAACAAAGAGGAGAGCCCTGATGACGTATTGGTTTGTGTGTTGGACTGCTAACTGCAAGGTCAACAGTTCAAACTACTGATAACTCCAGGGGAGAAAGATGAAGTTTTCTATTCCTACAGATTTGGAGCCCCATAAATCCATAGGAGCTGTTCCACTCCCATCCTATATTGTTGTTGAGAGTCAGGATCAACCTAATGGCAGTAAGGCTTGGTTTTTGCTGCTTTTTGCTTTACTTGTTTGTTTGTTTGTTTGACACAAAGGTGGGACACAAATGAATGTGGGATCATGACAGAATCTGCTTTTTCTTTATGACTCTTATCAGGTAAAAAATAGGATTCATGTATTAAGAATAAAGCTGTGATTAGTTTTTTTAATGCAGGAAACAGTGTCCTTCATATAATGCAGAAACAGGTAATTTGGAATCAAACCACCTCAAATTCATGTGTTTATGTTAGAAAACTTGTTAGTTTATACTTGGGTATTTAGTGACTTTAAAATATTTTAGTGGTAAAAGTAATTTTGTGTGATTTTATTGAAATTCAAAGGTTAAAAAAAACAATTTTTAATAGGCAGAGTTAAATTATACCACGAATGACCCAGTTTTTTCTACTGTTTCAAAACATTGATCGTCTGTGCACATATCCTGGTGTTTTTCCCTCATATTAAATCAAATACTAGGATATAGGGGATTTCGCGGTTGCAGACTTCCTAAGCACTAAGTGTCATTCACATGCTCCGCACTTTTTGATTCGAGAGAATCAAAAGCATCCTGTGGAGCAGTCTGCTGTGAATTAGAATAAGGTCTTGAATAAATTGTTCTCAAAATGCCTGCTAAACTACGGGCCCAATGGCTCCCAATAGTCACATATGTCTGCTACAAAAATCTCTGCAGTGTTTGACTGACCTCTAGTTTCATGGGTATCCCATAACTTAGTAAATGGGTCAATTGGGGCATTTTGCTTTTATTAAAGAAAAAAAAATTCTGAATTTAGACTAAGTGCCATGTAATATCTATCATTAATATGAATGAAATAATTATTGCAGCTGGGCCTATGGGAGCACATCTTATTAGGAAAAGTGCCTTTGGTTATATGATTATTAAAAACTCCTAGCATTTAATTTTCTATTGTGCCACCATTTTGTTATCAACTATCCACTAGTCAACCTGCCAAAAAGAAAGATAGCCAATGTTTTCTTTTTACTCTACTAAAACAGTGATAATATTTGTACACTCAAAGAAACTGTGATACTACAGTAGTTTTAGCCTTCAATATTATGTTTTTTAAAGGCACATCAAAGTCACGTCTGTAGGTAATCACAAAGTTATTCACCATATCTCTATCTTATCTAATCCTTTTGTATTTTAAATGCCAGGATAAGTAAAAGGATAATGTGAATAAGGTTTTAGTATGACATGAATGATTTATTTCAAGAAAAAATGTGTTAAACATGTCTCTTCAATCAGTGGACAGCTGCCGATAAGTTTACATAGTAATACAATTGTTGTCATCTTACTAGGGTACTTTCCAAAGAAAGGCACATTCAAAATAGTGGTTTCCATATTTGCTTAAGCAAATGTGGTGAAGAAAGCTGATGAACCCCAGCTATGAAAATCTATACAGTCTGGTGTCTTAAAAGTTTGAAGATAAACAAATGACTATCTAGCTGAGAAGTAGCCAAGCCAACACAGAAGCAGCATACCAGCCAGTGTGATCACAAGATGTTGAAAGGATCAGGTCTCAGGCATCAAACAGGAAAAAACCATATCACTGTGTGCTCACCTTCGAGAGATGATCACTGAGAACACGTGGGGCATGAGCAAGAGTGGTGAAGAAAGCTGATGGTGCCCAACTATCAAAAGATATAGTGTCTGGGGTCTTAAAGACTTGAAAGTAAACAAATGGCCATCCAGTTCAGGCACAACAAAACCCACAATCAAAGAAGCACACCACCTTGTGTGACCATGATATATGGAAGGAATCAGGTATGAGGTACCAAAGAACAAAAATCATCTCATTGTGTTCCTACCCTCACAATATGATGAGTGCAGAGGAAAACATGGCAGAGAAAGCTGATGTTGCCACCAAATGATAAAGCATCTGGGGCCTTAAAGGCTTGAAGGTAAACAAGCAAAGAGGCAGCAAAGCCCACATGGAATAAGCACACCAGCCTGTGTGATCACAAGGGGTCAAAGGGAACAGGTATCAAGCATGAAGGCACAAGAATCACATCACTAAAAATAAGGGGGAGTGCAGGGTGGGGACCCAAGACCCATTTGTGGGCAATTGGACATCCCGTTACAGAAGGGTCGCGGGAAGGAGATGGGCCAGTCATGGTGTAGTGAAGTATTGATGAAACATACAACTTTCCTCTAGTTCTTAAAGGCTTCCTTCTGCTAAATATCATGATCCCAATTCTACCTTACAAATCTAGTTAGACTGGAAGAGGTACAATGGTACAGATGGGAACTGTAAATACAGGGAACTCAGGACAAATCAGACCCTCAGGACCAGTAGTGAGTGTGGCGATCACGAAAGAGTGGCGGGAAGGTGAGGTAGAGAGGAGGAGCCAATTACAGGGATCTACAAATAACCTTCTATCTTGAGGACGGGTGGCTAAGGAGTGGGCGAGGGGAGACATTGAGCAGTGTAAGATATGTCAAAAATAATAATAATTTATAAAATATCAAGGGTTGGTGAGGGAGGGCTCACCAGGGAGGAAGGGGAAAAGATGAAAAGCTGTTGTCAAGGGCATAAGTGGAAAAGCAAATATTTTGAGAATGATGATGGCAGCAGGCATGTGAAGGTGCTTGATGCAATATATGTATGGATGCATTGTGATAAGTGATAAACAAGCCCCCAATAAAATGATTTAAAAATAGTGGATTCCCATTAGATATATTGGACCAATTAAATTTAAGTCAGAGGAAGGTAAGCTAAGAAGTTTATAGTAACTGTTGGGGTGGAGATGATCCCAAATGCATAGTCTTGATATATTTTCTTGAAAGAAACAGGATGATCATGGAGTTTTATTATGAAGAAGTTTTAAGAAAATGAAAAACTACATTGGTGAGAAAATGGACAGTAAGTATATTTGCTCTGAAGATGCCCTCTCCCCATTATAATGGTAAACTTGCTTTTTCTTCAAGAGTATTAAGGGCTATCCTAAGAAAATTCCACTGGAGAACCTTACCTCATCTAACCACAATTTTGATCTTGCCCATTCAGATTTTTTTTGATCCTTAAAATCAATCATTTAAAAGAAACAAAAATTGAGTCCATTGATGGTGTCAAATTTGCTGTTTGGGTAGGGTATAAATGAAAAATTGCAAAATTCATGATGGATACATGGCCTTCGAAACTTTATAGGCCTCTGTGGAGAATATATTTAGGAATATTTATGCAATGTTTCCGTGATATTATCAAAACACTTTTTATTTTTTTATTTTTTCATTTTTGTGGACATCACTGCCTCTGGTGGTCATGGGCGCTACCCAGCCGCCGCTGGATTTGAACCGCCAAGCCCGCAGCCTGCAATTCCGCACTCAACCACTTACGCCACCCGGGCTCAGCCCTCAAAACACTTTTTTTTTTTTTTTTTTAGGCAGCACTGCCCTGGTGGTGGGAGTAGGAGGCTCAGCCTTTGCTCCTGTGAGCGGGAATTGAACCTCCGTCCCAGTGGGTCGCAGTCCCGCACACAACCACTACGCCACCAGGGCTCAGCCCCTCAAAACACTTTTTAACTTATCCTCATGTCTATATTGAAGTCAGAATAAGTAGTTATTTTAGAAATTAAGAAATGGAAGATAATTATTTCATGTTATTTACAAATATATTATTAGAGTTCTTCATATCTTAATATGTTTTAAATTTGTGGTTTTTACATAATCTTGTGTCTACTTAATAAACAGAGTGAAGGGGTGGAGTCTAGCCTATCAATCAGGACTTGGCTGCTGAATATTGAGTAAACATCTCAGCCAAGTCCATAATTCTGATATTAGCCCATATGTCTGACAACAATCTATAAAGTCCTCTTCAGACTCATGAAACATATGCAATGACCCCAAATGTAGGAAGACCACAGGCCGGGGGGTGGGAAGTCTTGTGGATCCAGTGATGTGGTAAGCATCTCCGTGTTGGTACAGGTCTTTATGTGACTCCTTCAGCTCCTAGGTCTCTGGCTATATCAGGGTAACTTCATGTGGTTTGTCATCATCTGTGACCTGATGGTATCAGGCATATGGGCTAATATAGGACTTACGGACTTGAGCTAGTCTTGACTGGGATATTTTCTCATTATTCAATTGCTCTTGGATATAAACTTTCTTATACACCTATGAGTGTGTCTATGGATTTGTTCCTCTAGTCCACGTGGACAAACACATTCTTACTATGTTTCAACTTCCTGTTGGTGAGCCAGGCAGATGAGACCTGCAAGAGTCCTAGAAAATGCATCTACTTCCATTGGATGCACACGTCTTTGAACCCACCAACCTTTGATCTTCCTGAAGTTTGCATCTTTGCATGCAGTTGTGTGACTCTGAAGAGGGATTTATGTATTAGTATATGGCTTAAGGACTTGAAGTGGACTGGGCTGGGATGTTTGTTTTATATATGCTATCTCTTGATATAAAGCTCTCTCTTAAACAAATATGAGTGTCCCTGGATTTGTTTCTCTAGTCAGCCTGGTCTAACACAAAACTATTATACATGTTATGAGATATTTACTAATAGTATGGATGTTCCTTAAATATCTGAGTCTTAAATTGCATTTGATAGCGTAGTATCACTGTGGGATACAGATTGAACTACTAACCAAAATCGTGGCTTTTCTAACCCATCAGCAAGAATCTCCATGGAAGACAAATGAGGCCGTTTGCACCGTTAAATACGTCCATTCTTGAAAACCCAAAGGAGCAATTCTACTCTGTGTCACAGGGTCAAAGTGCGTCAGAATGTGCTCAGTGCCAGTGAGCTTTGATTTATTCTTAGACTTTTTATTTTATTTATCTCAATTCTAGGGAATAAAAAGGAAGAGGGTTTGGATAGAAAAATACATATTCTAAAGTCTGAGTCTTACTTATTTTTTTTAAACTAACAACATAAGGAGGAGAGCATCGTATAATGAATTATATGTGGGAAGATTAAGAGTTTTCATTTCCAGTTTAGCAATAGCCAATTCTGTGACCACAAGCATATGAGAAAAAGCTTTGTGCTTCAAATGTTTTCATCATTAAAACTGAGTACACGCTTGCCATTTCATTGCCATGGGTGTGGTTAAACTTACATTGTTGATGTAAAGTTAATAACTTTTACTAGTTAAAGGGAAAAGTGTCATGGGTTTTATGTGAAAATGGTAACTGTGTCTTATTTTAAATCAGAATGCATTTTTAATGTCCAGAGAACATATCCAACAAGACTCTGACATAAAAGGGGGGAAAATATCCATGAATCAATTCTTCAATTTTGTACAGGGTCAGTATAATTGTTTTAATGTACGTGCAGTGAGTTTGATTTGGTTTGGGTCTACTTTTAGAGGAAGCTTTCTACATGAATGTTTGGAAACATATAATTAATATTTTGAGGTAGAAGAGGGAGTAGAGTTTTACATAACCAGTGAATTAATCTATAGAAATAATCAGGCTCTACATTCTCTATCAGGACAATATATTGATTATTATGTTTCCTGGTAACTAAAACAATACCCCTACTAGCTACAGAAGATCCTGACAGAAATACAAATGCAATGAGAGAGAATATATGCTAGGAAAAATACAGGAGCAATATATTTGTCAATGATAGCTATTCTTTTCTTATATATAAAAGAGATAATATTTTGACAGCAATAAAATATTCTTATACTTAGAGACAGAGGACTTTCCAGCACTAGAATTATCTATTCTTATATTATATTTAATTATTGCCTTTCTTCAAAAAGATTTAGGTTACTTGTCTCTATCTGTCTTGAGGAACTAACTTCTTTTCTTGTTTCAAATGATCCTCTTACTCTTTAGTGCCGACAGGGAGTAAAGGTATCTCATTTGGGGCACCTTCTTTATTTTTTTGTTTCCAGTAAACATTTATTATAAAGGGGGAATAGAAAGGGGCAACCTATTACAAGAATTTGCATATAACCTCCTCTCTGGGGTACGGACAAGAGGGAAGTGGGCAAAGGGAGACATTGGACACTGTACGATATGACAAAATAATAATAATTTACAAATTATCAAGGACCCATGAGGGAGGAGGGACCAGGGAGGGAATGGAAAAAAGAGGAACTAATACCAAGGAGCTAATTGTAAAGAAAATGTTTTAAGAAGGATGATGGCAACAAATGCACAAACGTACTTTGCACACAACGGATGTATGAACAGATTGTGATAAGAGTTGCATGAGCTCCCGATAAAATGATTTTTAAAAGGTTCATTATAAATGAACAAGAACATGTATTATAGCAAAGTCACTGTTAGTCATGCAAATTTTAATCATTTTACCAGTTCACAGTTCTAGTACTTGCTTCTCAGTGATCTCAATTTTGCTTAGTCTAAGATTCAGAAACACTTTAAAAAATATTTTCCTAAAATCATATTTTAGATAAGAAAGAAATGAAAGTTACTACTTATTTCATCCTTTGCTTTAACGAGAAGACCCAAATCTTTATAAGCAATATGATCTATGAAATGTGAATTAAGGTGATAGTTTTGCAATGTAGATCACTCACAATTACTTATAACTAAATCAGTTATCAAACTTCACTTTAGCAAATTCAATGCTATCATAATCTGATAATATCATAGATATAAGCTTAAAAGTAAAGTGAAATTTCTATAATAACTAGTCTTCCATATTTAAAATATTTTTTATTTTTATTGATATTATTTATTGGGGCCTCCTACAACTCTTATCACAACAAGCAAATAAGGCGTGTTTGTACACATGTAGACCTCATTCTTTTCTAGACATTTACTTAATTTTTTTAAATGAAGTAAATATTTTATTTAAACCATTTGTCAAATCACAAGGTATCCAAATGAACATAATCCGAAATCGCTTTTAAAAAGAGTGGGCACAAATATGGCACAGACATAATCCAGTCTCTATCAAAACACTATTTGAAAAGAACCTGCCCTATGTCATGCTGCATGTGTGCACACGGTCCAACAGATAGAAGTGGAGTAAAAAAGTAAACAGTCCATTTTTTTTTCTTTGTAAGATGAAAAATATTTCACCTACTGTCCCAGGACTAGGTGAACATGTTCAAACCACACTAGCACAGCCAGGAGAAAAGGTTCAGATGGAACCCACTTCGCTCCAACCACTCCTCTGCTCAGAAGGAGGCATCTCCCAGCACCCATTGGGCTTTCGGTCCATTGCAAAGTTGCTTTGGGGTTTTCGTGCATACTGCACAGAATGGGAAGAGAGGCTGATTTCAGGGTAGTGATAACGGCTGCCATGATCACTGGCGCAAAACCTCAAGTGAGAAGTACCTGGTTGGGCATGTTTGTTCCAGAAGTTGCTTGACCCAGGTTATAACTGAGACTGGAAGCTTTCCAAGGCTAACCTTTGGAGTCTCATGGTATACAAAAAGGGATGTACTACTGTGTGCATTGACTTACACATGAAGAAAAAATATACACTTGATACTGAAGGATTACTTAGGACAGACATATAAATACACAGAGAATGATGCTCCAGTAGAGTGGGAGAACGAAGTGTTGCCAACTCTAGTTCCAGGTGAGGTTTTGAGCACTTCAAATTAAAACATGGTCTATGGTGGCAAGGGAGAGAGGCAGGGAGACCCTTGAGCAGGGCAAACACGCACCCTAGGAAGCCTCAGGATTGTCGGGGGTCTCCTGGGGTCCGGTCCTAGGATCTCAGAGTTTTGGAATCTAGGTCTTGAGTTTTGGCAGCAGCATTCATTTTTCTTCTTCTATGACTTGGCTTCACATTCTGGTCTTGCAGATGTCAGGCGTTTAGGCGATCTTGGTGCATTCAGGAAGCTGGGATTTCTTGGCCACTTTCTCTGGCTTGTGCATCGACTCCTGCAGTTGGGTTTTGGTCTGTCTTTCTGGTGCGCTCTGCATGGGGCCTTTCTGAAATCCTCCTCGGTCAGTCTGAGTCCATTTGTGTCTGCAGTCCCTCTGCACAAGTCTCTCGAAGCGTGGGGACCAGGTGGGGCTGGGTCCTCAGTCTCAGTGGCGTCTCCCATTTTCAGGCCCTCTGGGTTCTAATGGGGACTTTCTATTCTTCCTCCTGGCTCAGAGGTGGGGCCCTTAGCATCTTCTGGCCCAGACCTTGTTCCAACTGCCTTGCTCTTGGCATCTGAGTGGAGAGCGGCCCCTTCAAGCAGCTTCGGGTCCTTCACACTGGAACTTTCCACCCCAACAGACACAACCGTTTCTGACTCGTTGCTCTTATATTTGGAAATACTGGAGGGAGTGGTTGCTCCTGGCTCGTCTTGGGGGGCAGTCGCCTGTGTTTCACCTTGGGCAGAGGCATGGGGCTCACGTTCTTCTTTCTCAGCGTCCAAGCGGTCGGCTTTGCCCACATGGGCCTGAGCCTCCAAGCCAGCAGGAGACAGTTTGGGGCTGGCTGCTGCTAAACTGACGGCAATCTCACCGGGTTACAGTGCTCGCTCTCAAAGCCCCAAATCTAGCTTCCAGTCTTCGGCTCCTCCCCTCCTATCACGTTCACTTTGATTTCCTGAATAACAGCTTCTCTGGGGTCTCTTTCTGCCATGTGCTTCTGTGGTGTGGTCTGATTTCCTTCTGGGTCAGCAGTAGCAGCAGCGGATATGGTGGCTGGTTCGGATTCGGCTGGAGCTCCAGTCACTGTGGGCATTGCATCTTTGGAGACCTGAGCAGTGGGCTCTTGTTCTTCATTGGAGGGCTTCTCTTCAGGAGCAAAGGGTTTCTCTGCAGTCTGCAAAGTCTCAGCTCCCACATCCAAAATCGAGATACCTTGTCCTTTGCGGCTGTGACCAGTGGAGCTTTGGACCTGGATTTCTGTGGACACCGTTTCCTCTGAAACAAGGCCAGGGGCACTTACTCCCAAACTGGCGATGTCATTTTCTCCACCTGCAACAGCCATGGGAGCCACCTGCCTGGTTCCAGCAGGTGTTTGCTCAAGTTTCTCTTCATTCACTTTGGTTGGCCCGTCTTGAACTGCTCCCCTTCTTCCTGCACTCTCAGCTTGCTCTGCGCTGGGGTTGAGAGATTGGACTTCTAGGCTATTGGTGCACAAAGCATTCTTTTGAGATTCTGGGGCTGGAGAAATTCTGTCTTCGTGTTGCCCTTCTGTTTTCTGGTTCTGGCTGACTTTTATGCCTGTGTCTGTAGACCCTACTAGACCATCAGTCAAGGGTCTTCTCGACAAATACATCTGCCTCTGCAGGCACTTCAGTCTTTGAAGAGTAGGTACAGTTTTCACAGATACTTCTTTTCTGCTTGTTCAGGACTTACTCCAGTCTGCATGACTCCTTATCATCTTCCTGGGATTGACAGGTGGGTGGAACGGGAGACCCCTCTTTCTGCACAGGGCCTGATTGTGCCTGAGGCACCACTTCACCTTGTCTGGCTGGGCTGTATTCAGATTCTCAAATTCTGTCATTGGAGTGCTTCCATTGTTCTCACTGTCGGTGGGTGAGCCTTTCAACTGAGTCGGGAGTCATAGCGGGTCCCATGGTAAACTCCTGTGACTTGACCTCACCTGAGGTATCCCCTGGGGAAGGGCTTTCAGGCCCATTGCACTCCTCTCTCTCAGGGATTTGGGGTCCCTTTGGGGAGCTTTCTGGTGCAGTCTGCACAATTAGCTTCCCTTGTATAACATCTTCCATTTTAGCTTCTTCTACATGCCCTTGTAACCCAGATGGGTAGATCTCTTTCATCATTTTTAGCCCCATGGGATCCTCTTCTGCTTCTTTCACCTCTAGTATTTTTGATCCTGCCTTCTAGGTGGCCCGATGTGGGTCTTCTAGGACAAGGGTATCTGTGATTCGTCCCTAACTTCTTCTGTCACTGCCTGTTGGACCACATGAGTTTGTCTTTCTAGGCCTTATAGGTCCGGTACGTCACTTTCCACTTCCTGAACGGGTGTGGCTTCCTCGGTTGTGTCTGGAGAGTTGGCCAACTGGTAAATTGCTGAAACCATCTCTGTGAGCTCTTCTGCACCGGAAGCTTTAGTACCTTCTTCGGCACCAAATGCCTCTGTTGTTTCTGCAGCCGTGACAGCTCCAGAGGTGAATGCCATCTCACGAGCCACCATGTCAGCACTGGCATCTTGGCTATCTGGCAACGTTTGGGTACTGGTAGGCTTATCTTCTGCAATCGCTTCTCTTTCCCCTCGCTGCTCTGCTGATGGTTTGGCCTTGTCTTCTCCTTGCTCGAACAGTTCGGTCACTGATACAGATATCCACGAAGGAGACCACTCTTCTGTGTTGGTGACTACCTGGGGCCCATCAATTACCGTCACTATGTGAAACAGATACTTACTGAGCTCCTCGGACACGTACACAGCCTTCTGCTCGGGCTTCTCTTCCCGCCGTGGGGTTTGTTGTGCTTCGATTTTCTCCCGATCCTCAGCATCATTCTCTGACGGAGGCACCAGAGCGGGGATGTCAGAATCCTCGTCGGTGACCTCTGCGGGGTCTGTGTCCTCAAGAGTGGCCTGTTCTTGTTTCCCATCCAATCTTTTCTTTTTGTCGCCCAGGAATGAATTTCTTAATCAGCACCCAGGACTTTTCTTTCCTGGGTCCGGTGTCAGAAGCTGGTGGCTCTGCCCCAGTCCCGGTCAGAGAGTCTTCGATTTTCTCTTCTACTTTGGATTTGGATTTTTTTTCTTGGTGAATAATCTCTTTAAAAACTCCAAGGTGGACCCTCCCTTGCCTTCTGAAGGGCTTCCTGCTCCGGCCCGTGATTGTGTCCATGAGGAAGGGCAGGGAGATTGTCCTTGGCTCTTTGTCTTTTCCGACTTCCTGTGGTTTGGGGATGTCTCCTGGCATTGTTTGGGACCCCCCTTTGTCACCTGAAGAGACCTTTCTCCCTGTCTTCTTGGAAGATCCTCCAAATTAATGCTTCCCACGAGACTGAAGTGTCGACCGTGTGCTTTGGCTCTTCTGGCTTTTGCTCCTGGGCACTGGCTTTGACGTCGTCTTGCATTTCAGAGGCTGCCCTCTCGGTGGAAGACAAGGTGGCACTCTTGGCCTTCTCTGGTTGTCTTCTTTCACACTTTCAGAAGGCCTCCTCCATTGTTTTTTGGTTGCCACCATCTTTTTAAAAAATGCCCAGGGAGCCGGTCACCCCTTCTCTTTTCTTCTCCCCATCAGAGATAGTGCCTTCTTTGGTGTCCCCATCTGGGTGTGCATCACTGATGCCCTTTTCCAGATAGGTGATCTCCTTGGCTTCTTCTGGGGATGAAGCAGAGCTCTCACCCTTTTTTGCTAATGGGTACTGTCTGGGTACTGTGCTCCCCCAATTCCTCCTCCTGGCCCTCCCTGTTTCCCTCTCTGCTTTTCTCTGGAGAGCTTTTTTAAGCACGCGCTACTGAAAAGCATCTTTAAAAGTGTCTTGCACTTTGGCTCTCTCTTGGGTGTTCAGCATTTCCTCCTCGCTCACGATGCCCTCTGGGGATTTAGAGGACACCCTTTCTTTGGGACTTAGTTCCGTCAGTTGGGGGTGGGCCTCTCCGGGGCCAGAGGTTTCTCTGGTCTTGACTTCGACTTCCTCGGCGGGTTCAGCCGCAGGCAGCACTTGGGTAGTGGCGGTGGGTTGGACAGATTTCTCCGGTGTCCAGGACGCCACTGCTTGGTCTGGCCCAGCTTTCTGCTCCTTGGCTGTCGTCAGTGCTCGCGTGGACTTCGGCACGATCTCAACTTCTTCATCAAACACTTCGGTGGCTAGAGGGGCCAATCTCTCTCCCGACTGTCGCAGGATGCCATCGACCAGCTTGTCGCAGGACAGCCTATCTCTTCCTACTAGGCGGATACTCAGGCCTTGTGCTCACTCCCATGCTCCCCCTGGGCGGGCGGCTGCCCTACGGAGCCCCGGGAGGCCCAGCCTTGTTCTCCTGGCTGCCTCATCCTAGATGGAGACTAACATTTACTTTCTGTTGAGCCCTTTGTATCAATCTTTTCTCCCCCCTACCGCATCCCTGCCCCCCCCCCGCCATCCTCATAACCCCCTGCTAGATTGTACATTGTTATTAATTTTATCTCTCACACTGAGTGCTGTCTCCCTTCTCCCATGATTTCTGTTGTTCTTCTCCCAGGAGGGGGGTGTATGGTTCTGTCGATCATTGCGATCAGTCCTCCCTTTTACCCTTTCTCTCCCCCTGTTCTCCCTACCCTTCTGGTTTTCATTATTCCCACTCCTGTTGCTGAATTCTGTGCATCGTGAACCCCCATCCCTTTCCATACCTGAGTACATGTTCCCGGTCTAGTCTGAATTGGGAAGCACCACTGGGGTCATGGTAGTGGGGGGTGAGGAAGCCTCAAAGAACCGGAGAATTGGAGTGTGCTTCTTTGAGACTTTACTGCACCCTGGTGACTCATTCCTTCCCTGAGGGGAAATTGTTCCACAGTCTACGTACGGATGGGCTTTGGCTCTCTGCTCCAGCCCCTTTCATTCTCAACAATATGTTTTTGTCTGTTATGTGTCTGCTGATGCCTTTTACTCAGTCCCTATGATTCCTCATGATCACATTGGTGCTGTGCTCCTTCCATGTAGGCTTGCTGTTTCATTGCTGAATGGCGTCTTGTGTAGCTTCAAGACCCCAGATGCTAACTCTTTTATTAGCTGGCCACCATCTGCCTTCTTCACCACCTTTGCTTATGCACCCATTTTGTCTTCAGCAATTGTGTCTGGAGGGTGAACATCTCAGACTGCCCATTGGTTAGAACCAAGTGTTCTTGGATTGAGAGAGGATATGAGTAGTGGCCCAAAGTCCATTCGCTAGTTTTTTATAAAATTGGAAACATAGCTCTACAATTGCTAAAGTGTTCTCTATATCTCTGTTGTGTCAAAATCAACTGCTCTAACTAGTATATATCAAAAAACTATAATGGGTATAAAGTAGTCTTATTTTACATGATTCTAGATCAATTTTTTAGTTTTAAAAGATACTACTTATAAGAAATAAAAGCACAGAGAGATGACAACTTCTGTACTGAGAGAACAATGAATTGACCAACTAGACTAATTATATAAACTTGAATGTCTAAATTGAATCAAGCAATTTCATCTTTGTCTGTAAAATTCACAGTGTTTATATTATTATTCTGCTTAACTAATTTCTTTCACGGTAAAATTAATTTCATTCTGTATGTGGCAGTAAATATTTATAGATTAATCAGCAATTATGCAATGCTTTAAGGTACCTGTGAACAAGAGTTGAATAAATAATGTAAAATATCTAAATATTTTCAAAAAGTTTGTTACGTCTAATAAGGCTATACCTTGGAGCAGCAGGGTCAATTCACTAACTACAAGTTAGAAAGACAAAAAAAGTTCATTCCTGATGAAATCCCCTTTGAAATGAGAACATACAAATATCATATACTTTTTACTTTGAATTTCATGTCCTGAAGAAATCATATACTAATGCTTTAATATTAACTCAAGTTTCAGGCTAATCTTCAGATACAGTTGTTGGCTGTGTCTTAACGCCAGTTTCAGAGAAATCTGCAACCTCACTACCATCAAGTCTATGCTAACTCAGAGTGACCCTAAACATGGACAGGATAAAATTGCCCCCCTAGTTTCCAAGTCTGTGACTCTTTGCTGGAGTAGAAATCCTTATTTTTCTCCTCAGTGGCTGGTGTTTCACACTGCTGACCTGGAGATTATCAGCCCCACCGAAAGCCACCCTGTCACCCCTGGCTCTTCAGTAAAAGCGAACTCACTGGAGTTGACGCCCACTCAGAATGCCCCTAGGAGACAGAGGAAATCTGCCCCTTTGGGTTTCGGAAACTGCGATTCTTTGTTGTTGTGAGGGGTCACCGAGTTGGTTCTGACCACAGCAACTGTGCGCAGCGGAACAAGGCAGGACTTGATCTTGCATCCTCACAGTCATTCCTTTGCTTGAGGCCACTGTTGTAGCCACTGTGCCAACCCATCTCCTTGAAGGCCTTTTTCTTCTTTCTCATAGACTGTCTATTTACCAGGACTCTCTTTTTCCAGGAACTGCTCTCTCCTGACAGCATGTTCAAATATCCTGAGACGAAGTTTCACCTAGTTTGTCTATAAGCAGCATTCTGGCTTACATTTTTTTTTTCCCAAGAAAGGTATTTGTTTATTGGCAGTGCATCCAGCTTTCAGTATTGTTTTTGCAAGCGCCATCATTCAATCGCATCAATTCTTTTACAGTCCCCCTTATTCTAAATCAAATTTTCACATGCATATGAGGCAATGAAAATTCCAAGACATTGCAGACGCACCTTAATCCTCAAAGTGACATCCTGGCTTTTCAACCCTCTAAAGCAGTCTTGTGCAGCAATTCCCCAATGCAATGTGTTGTTTAATCTCTTGACTGCTACTTCCCTGTGAGCAATGACTGTGGATAAAAGTAAGGTGAAATTCTGGACAATTTAAATCGTTAGCCCGTGAAAACTTTGGTTTTCTTTACATTGAGAAGTAATTCATATTGAAGGTTGCAATCCTGCATCTTCATCAACAAGTGCTCCAGGTGCTGCACACTTTCAGTAAGCAAAGCTGTGTAATTTGCATATCGGGGATTGTTCAAAAGCCTTCATCCAATGCTGATGTTACATTCTTCTCCATAAAACCCGCCCTCTGATTATTTGCACTGTGTGCAGTTTGTATGAGCATTGTGAGAGGATGCAACCTTGATATACACCTCTCCTTACATTAAAACCATGCAGAATTCCCTTGTTCTGTTTGCACAACTGCCTATTGATCCATATATAATTCCTGCATAAGCATAATGAAGTACTCCAGAATAGACATTCTTCTAAAAACTATTCATAGTTTGTTATGATCCACATAGTCAAATTATTTTGCATAGTCATTAAAAACACTGGTAAGCAACTTTCTGATACTCTGTGCTTTCAATCAAGTTACATTTGATACCAGTGATGATATTCATTGCAACACATCCTTTTCTGAATTCGACCTAAACCTCTGGTAGCCTCCCTGTCATTGTACTGCTGTTGGAGGAGCTTCAGAAAATTTTTACTTGCATTTGATAGTAAGAATATTGCTCTAGGGGGCAAGTGAAAAAGGATATTGTTCTAGAATTAAAGCGATCTGTTGGATCATCTTTCTTTTGAATGAGTACAAATATGAATTTCTTCTAATCAGTTGGTCAAGTAGTTGTCTTCCAAATTTCCTGGCATAGATGAACGGATGCTTCCATTGATTCATCAGCTTAAGGAAACATTTCAAATGGTATTCCACAAATTCCCGGAGCCTTTTTTAAAAGTTTGCTTTCAGTGCTGTTTGTATTTCTTCCTTCAGTACTATTAGTTCTTGCTCTTGAAATTTGTGCTGGCAACTAGTGCTTTTTGGTACAGTGACTCTGTGTGCTCTCTCTTTCCCTCTTCTTTTTAATACTTCCTCTATCATCCAATACTTTTCAAATAGAATCTTCCAATATTGCATATCGAGACTTGAATTGTTCTTGAATTCTTTCCCTTTATGACAGTGGTTCCCAACCTCCCTAATGTCACAATCCTTTAATACAGTTCCTTATATTGTGGTGACACCCAACCACAAAATTACTTATGCTGCTAATTCATAATTGTAATTTTACTACTGTTATGAAAGAGGCGGCCCCTGTGAAAGGGTCAATCAACCTCCAAAGGCATCATGACCCCCAGGTTGAGAACCGCTGGTTTAAGATATGCTGAGAATGGTCTTCATTTTTTTTCTAACTCAAGATCTTCATACATTTCAGCCTAGTATTTTACTTTGTCTTCTCAAGCCTCCCTGTGAAATTTTCTATTCAGTTCTTTGAATTTATCATGTTTCCCCTTGCCTTAGCTACTCTAGGATTAAGAGCAAGTTTGAATTCTCTTCTGACAGCCATTTAAAAAAAATCATTTTATTGGAGGCTCGTACAACTCTTATCACAATCCACACATACATCCATTCTGTCAGGCACTTTTGTACACTTTTTTCCCTCATCGTTCTCAAAACATTGCTTTCTCCTTGAGTCCCTGGTATCTGCTTCTCGTTTTTCCCCTCTCTTCCCCTCCCCCATGAATCCCCGATAATTTATAAATATTACTTTTTATTTCTTACACCATCTGATGTCTCCTTTTGAACTTTGCTTTCTTTCCTGTCCTTGCAATGTTTTTACTTTCAACACGAATGGTGTTCTTAATGTCCTTCCACAGATCACCAGGTTTTCTGTCATCAAATTTATTCCTGAGATGTTCCCAAGATTCAAGGTCATATTTTAGCTCTCTTGAACTAATTTTATTATTTTTCATCTTGAACCTGAACTGACATGTGGGCAATTGATTATCTGTTCCATCCTTGCCCCTGACCTAATTTTAATTGCTGATAGTGAACTTCTTCATAGTCTCTGCCCACATGCAGTCATTTTGATTTCTGCGGATTCCATCTGGAGAAGTCTCTGTGTTTATTTGCTGTTTGTGTTGCTGAAAAATTTATTTGCTACAAATAAGTTGTTGGTCTCACAAAATTTCATCATGTGATCTCCTTTCTGTTTCCATCACATACCATATGTTCCTACTATTTAATGGGGGGGGGGTGAGAATTCATCTTTCTTCTGTGAAGTGGCTAGTGGTTTTGAACTGTTAACCTTGTGGTTAGTGGCCCATAACATAGCCTATTTTGTCATCAGGGTTCCTTAATCATTGATAGATGCATACAGTAAAAAACAACATTTTACTTCCATATTAAAATTGAAATAATGTTGCTGATAGAAAGACTAAATAAGGAGAGAAGTATAAAAAGAGAAGACAAATACACTAACCTCCAAGTGAGATCTGTATACTTGATCCTGTAATTGCTCCTGGTTTATTTTTGGTTTGATAAAATCTGAATTTTCTACTTTCAAAACCGTACAATAATTTTATGAAGAAATATTCCCATGGAGAAATTAATTGCTTTGCCAAACTGTTCCTGCTGGAATGGTGTCATTCTTGTTGCTCTAGCAATTTATACATAGGAAAACTATCAATTGTTTAAAAGCAATGTTAACTCTATTTTCACACTGTTAATCAAGATTATCAGTTTATTTTATTATTCCTGAAATATTTTTACTGTTTTTTCCGACACCGGTGATTAAATTATTTGGTTTGAATTATTAAAATGCAATTATTAAAGAATCTAGAATTCTGTTTTATACTCATTTTAATTTCCAGGGTATATTTATTCATGAAAATAAATTTTGTGTATAAACCAATAAATAAAATAAATCAGTGTAGAGTTAAATAAATTTGCCCACTGTCCTGAGATACCTTAATATGGTTGTGCAACTTCACTTTGGAAAATTTGTTGCTAGGTTCCTTTGAATTGACTTCAACAAAAGTTACCCTATGCACAAACACAACTTCTTACACCAGTTCAGTCACATAATAAGGAACTAGGTCACTAGCCTATATAAATAATAGCATTTGTGATATGCATTGAGGTATTCAGAGTTTCTCCTTTAAATGCTCTCTGGAAAATGGGCTTGATATTTAGGAGGGGAGTCTCAGTTACAGGATTAAGACAGGATGTATTCTGCATTTCCACCTTAGTAGAGGGAATGACTCAAATCACATTTTGTTTCCTTGGGGATATGATCTACTGAAATAAAAAGCATACACACAGGTACAAACAATGCCATTCCTCTGTGTATAGAAGCCATCACAGAAGTTCAGAGGAAAACCCCATTACCACAGGAAGAAGTGCCACAAGTGAAATAGATTTGAGATCTAAATTGACCACTTACTACATACATGGTACATCTGACATCATCAATGATATCTTGACATCAAATTTATACTGGCTCTGAGAATACAAAAAAAAATCACATGGGATTTATAAACTATGCAAAGGCATTGAACTATGTGGATAATTTCAAGCTATGGGTTACACTGAGAAAAGTAGGAATTTCAGAAATCGCATTGTGCTGACATTGAATCTATACATGGACCACTACAAAGTGTGACTAAATGGCAAAGGAAGTCATGCCTGACCTCCTCTGACATTCCTGTTGCCACCAGGCAGCAGTCACACATGGCTCCACCCTCCATCTTTCTTTACTTCAAATAACACCAGCCATCCTTCCCACATCATTCTACTTCTCTGTTGGGTTCAATAGTCCATTGCAATGGCCACACAGCATACACAGACACTAGCCATGCTGAAGGGGGTATATTAGGGAAGTGACCAAGCTACCAACGTCAGAATGAGTAATATTAATGATATCAATAGCAGTGCCTCTTCTCATTCATCAAGGAAGTTTCTTTCTCTGGTCCAATACTATCTAAATCTATGTGTCAGGAAGCCCATCCACTGCTCTGTTTCCCATTTTTATAGATGCCACGTTGTTCTGTCCCATGTTCTCTTTGCATCAGTCTCTGGTCTCAATGGGCTCATTTGCTATTGTTCCATGTTCTTTAAGTCTCAACCTATGGTGCATCTGGTCTCAGCCTTCACTACTTTTGATAGATATCTCGAATCTATTTCACTTGTGGCACTTCTTCCTGTGGTAATGGGGTTTTCCTCTGAACTTCTGTGATGGCTTCTATACACAGAGGAATGGCATTGTTTGTACCTGTGTGTATGCTTTTTATTTCAGTAGATCATATCCCCAAGGAAACAAAATGTGATTTGAGTCATTCCCTCTACTAAGATGGAAATGCAGAATACATCCTGTCTTAATCCTGTAACTGAGACTCCCCTTCTAAATGGAATTATAGATGTAGGCAGAGGATAGAATTTATGATACATCACAAAATAGACTGTAGCTAGACAAATCATACTAATTGTTTGGATCTCATAGTTGCTTGATTAGAAAAAGGTAGTAATGAATGGCTTAAAATCAGGAAGCATGTGTGTGACAGCTGTATCCTTTCACACTGCATATTTAATCTGTTTGTTGAGCAAATAATCTGGAAACTATACTATATGAAAAAAAATGTTGTACCAAGACTGTAGGAAGGTTTATTAATAACCTGAAATATGCAGATGACACAATCTGGTGTGCTGAAAGCAAGGAATACTTGAAAGACTTGCTGATATCTTTCAAGGATTTCAGCCTTTAATATGGATTACAACTCAATGTAAAGAAGACAAAATCCTCACAACTGTTTCAGAAGGTAACATCATGATAAATTAACAAAAGGTTGATGTTTTCAAATATTTTAGAGGCAAGCATGGCAAGTCTTCATCTGAAATACTTCAGAGATTCCATTTGATTTCTGTGTACTCTATCTGGAGAAATTATATATATTTGCACTTTGTGCTGTTAAAAAAAGGTCATTGCTATGAACAAATCATCCGTCTTGCAACATTCTGTCATGTGATCTTCAGCTTCATTTCTATCACCAAGACTATATTTTCCAAATATTGTCTAAATTGATTAAATCTGTGGGAAGAGACCTTACAAAATCTCAGGATCAGCAATTAAAGCCAGTCCAGGAGCTGACCGTGGACCAGGTTATCAGCTTCTCATAAGTAGGAATGCACCAGAGCCAAAAGACAAAGTAGAATCTATCCCACCTAAGTTTTGAAAACGTCTCAAGATAAGATTTGAAAAATTATGACAGTATCATTAACACTGATGAAAGATCTGATGAGCTGTGCAATGTAAGAAAACAACACTTAACTAAGATGAGAACAAGCAGAGTGGATATTAGAAGAGACTCTGGAACTTGCTGCTAATGGTTGAGTAGCTAAAGCACATGGAAGAAATGACAGAGAATATTACCAAGAGCCACTCCAGAAGGGAACCGAACTGTTACAATGAGTATGCAATGACCTAGAATTAGAACACCAAAAAGGAAGTACAAATTCCACATATTTTAAACTGGAAGAACTCAAGAAAAAAAGGAATCCTTGAGTTGAAAAATTCTATGGACAGAACAATAAATGATGTAGGATGCTTCAATAGAAGATGTAAAAATAGAGTCACCATTAAAGAGCTACTTCATATTCAGTTATTTTAAGAAGTAGTATATCAGCAAAGACCAATGGCACTGAATGATGGAAGTCCAAGATGTACTGAAAGCATTACCTAAAAACCAGTTTCCACGAATTGACTGTGGAAGTTATATAATCTGTTGTCAATTCAAGAGGATTATGAGTGAAGGGCTGGAATTTACCTGTCAATCAGGTCTCAGCTTGATGACCTCATTTGGAGGCATTAGGGAGATGAATGGCTCATCAGAGATGGAATCCTCCATAAGTCCTTGTGAGACATCCTCATTGACAAGTCACATGGAGACAGGCTGATGGCGGCCAGTGCCCTGAGCTGGAGGAACCACACGGAGACTCCTGCAAGCATTGAGACGTTTACAATGCCAATGGATCTACAAGACTCCCCACTGGTCTGTGATCCTCCTGAATTTGGTGTTGTTGCATGTGTTGGTTGAGACTGAAGAAGACTTTATATATTGGTTCAGACATATAGACTAATATGGTACTTATCGACTTGGTCTCGACTGGACTCGGCTATTTCCTCAATGTACAATTGCTCTTATAGATACAACTCTTTCTTATATACACATAAGTGTCTATGAATTTGTTTCGCTAGTCCACCAAGACTAACACATTGGCCAACTGAAATATTTTAGTAAGCTGATGCAACACTGGAAGCACTCATTCATCTATGCCAGGAAATTGGGAAGAAAGCTAGTTAGTAAACTGACTGGAAAAGATCCACATTTTAGTATGGATTTCAAAGAAACCTGACCCAAAAGAATGTGAAAATTATAAAACATTGTCATTGATGTCACATGCAAGTAAAATTATCCTATAAATCATCCAACAACGGTTGTAACAGTTACTTGGTGGGCAACTTCCAGATGTACAGGCCTAATTTAGAAAAGAATTGTAAATACGTTATTTCACTCCTGATGTCAGAGGGTACTTAACTGAAGAATGCCAGAAAGGTGTTTGCTTGTGTTTTATTGACTATGGGAATGCATTTCACTATATGGATCATAACAAGGCTATGGATAGCCTTGATAAGAATGAGAATTTCAGAACATTTCATTGTGTTCATGAGGATTAAAAGCATAGATTAAGACGCAGTTGTGAGAACAAAACAAGGAATTCTGCATAGGTTAAAATAAACAAAAGTGTTCATCAGGGCTGAATTATCTCACAATATTTATTCAATCTGTCTGCTGAGCACTAATCAGAGAAAGATAGGAGGGAGACTTCTTGACAACCCAGGATGTGTAGTTGACACAACCTTTGTTGTTGAAAATAAGGAAGATTTGAGGCACGTGTCGATGAAGATCAAGGATTGTGGCTTTCAGTATGGATTACAACTTAATGTAAAGAAAACAAAAATCTTCAAAGTAGAACAATAGGTCATCATGATAAATGGAGAAAACATTAAAGTTTTCAGGATTTCAGCTTCCCTGGAGCTGCAGTCAATGTTCACAGAAGTCAGTAAAGAGATCAAATAATGCATTCATTGGATTGGGTAATTCTGCTGCACAAGACTTCATTAAAATACTAATAGGCAAAGATGTTTCTTTGAGGACTAAGCTGTGTCTGGTATTTTCCATCATTTCACATACATGTGAAAATTGAATACTAAATAAGGAAGACTGAAGATCAATTGATGTATCTTTATTGTAGTACTGGGGACAAGTACTGAAAGTAGCATTGACTGCCAAAATAACAAACAAAATGCAGTCTTGGAAGAAGTACTGCCAGAGACAAGAATGATAAACCATTTTTCATGTATCTTGGACATGTCAGGAGAAACTAGTCCCTGAAGAAGAACATCATATTTGGAAAAATAGAGTAGCATACAATGTTAAAAAAAGAAGAGGAAATCCTAGATAAGATGAATTGGAACAGTGGCTACAACAATGGGCTCAAATATAAGGACATTTGTGAGGATGGTGGAGGAATGGCCAATGTTTTGTTTGTTGTACATAAGGTTGGTGTGAATAGGAACCTATATGAAGATAGCTAACAACAATGTTGTTAATGAGGAGTTGTACGTCGAGTCAATCTCTTTTCAGATGTATAAAAAAATCAAACAAGTGAGCAGAGACAAGAAGGGCTTCAATTCTGTGAAGAAAGAAGAGCTGAAATAAGGACATAACATTTAGACCCAGACTCTGCTCTGTGAGCCTACTAGACTCAAAGAAAGATGGATGCCAAGAGACATGGATATCACTAAGGGACACAAAGCTCATCGATGTTGAATGTAGACAAGGGCCTTTCTCCAAATTTAGCACACAGAGAAAGTCTTGTCTTATAGTTGTACCCTAAATTCAGACTCCCATTATTCTAAAAACAATAAATTTCCATTGTTGAAATCATTTATGTTTAGTAGCAGTAGATAAAAAATTTTTGTTATTCTAATGTTCAGTAATTTCTATACAATTCCCTGAATCCTTGCGTATTATATTTGATCATTCATTCAGTATTTCACTTACACTGATTCAGCCAAAATTATTACAACTGTAACACAGATGGATAGTTAGACCTAATTAAAATCTATATGATAAAAATGCAAGGTGATATCTTTAAGTGAACTTGGAGGCTGAGAAAAAGCATAATTGACTTGGAAATTTTCTAATTGCTAGACTTGTTATGTGCAATAAGTCAGTAGATGACTCTTTTATAGCTTCAATTTTGTCCCAAGGATGCTATAAATTTTTCTAATTTTTTCTCTATTGATCTCATAACTTGTTCATCAATCATTCAAGCAAGGTCTGTCAAGTAATTCCATGATGTAAAGGAAGTGCTAATAAAGTTCAAGCAAAGTTAGACTACTAACTCATTTTACTTAGTTCCTGAACAACTAATAGAAAGTACTAACTTCCTAGGGATATGACTGGGCCTTACTGATTGCAAACTTATACAACAGATGACATGCCATATGGTTTCAGCTTCTTCTATTCTGAAAAATATTGCCATGATACATCATGAGCCACAGTAGGAGTTCATATTTACCCAATTTACGTAATTATCATTAAATGAGTAATATGCAACCTTATAATTGTATCCAGATTCTTACAGTCATCTTCAAAATAACAGGAACACACATGTCCATCATTTTGCCCTATTTTGTTAATTACACCCTGTTGAGGCCTCACGACTATTCCTTTTTGAATGTATCGTCTTCTAATGAATCATCTGTAAATGGTAGTTAGGATTTAATTATGTAGAGTCCTATAACTACTCTGACTAATAAAGTCTAAAATACCATTTACAAATATTCATTAAAAGTTTAAGTGAAAAAAAATTTTTTTAAAAGTTTAAATGAAAACTGTTTTTGAATGAAAGGTAGCTGAATGGGTTAGAACAATAGCAAACGTAAAACACAAAAACTTCTTGATTTTCTGCATTAATTAAAACGCCAATGATAAAAAAATTTACGTGCCAATCAAAATATATTTTGATAATATTTTCAAATTTATTTATCAGGGAAAATAAATTTCCAAAGATAAGTGAGAAAAAGAAGAGCAGTCCTCCCCATTTTATTGATTAAGTCACCAAAATAAAAATACAATAACTTCTTTCTCTGCTGTATAATGCAAATTCCTCAATTTTAAGAGAGTTATTCTTTTTTTTTGTGAAACTTTTGTATGATTTTTGTAAGAGTCAGATTAGTCTGCTGTCTGTAATAACTAAATTGTTGGACAAAAAATGTGCAGCAATCACTCTCAAAATACTGAATATTAGACAATAATGTGCTAGAGAGATAAAAAGTAAATGAGGTGCATGCAATGACTGCTGCAAGCAACCACCCAGAGAAAATTTTCAGATGATTTTACAAGAAGGGAAAACTCAGGAGAAACCTAAAAATTTTCCCAAGTTGAGGGTTTGAGACAGAGATGCCAACATGATGAAAGCAGCTAGGATTGACAAGACAGTCTATGGAAGAGGAAATAATTGAGCAGAAAAAGCTCTATAGCTCCCAATCACATTATATACAAGGATACCTAAAAGGTTTTGTGGAGATTTTGAATTAAAAAATAGTGGAATTTTGTTTTTTAGTCATCACTGCCCTCTGGTGGTGAGAGTAGGAGGCCCAGCCTTTGCTCCTGTTGAGCCGCTGCTGGAATTGAACCTCCATCCCAGTGGGCCGCAGTTCCGCACACAACCACTGCGCCACCGGAGCTCAGCCCAAAATCACTTGTTTTCTTTTCTTTTTCTTTTTATTTATTTTTTTAGGCATCACTGCCCCCTGGTGGTGGGAGTAGAAGGCCCAGCTTTTGCTCCTGTGGAGCTGGAATTGAACCTCCATCCCAGTGGGCCGCACTCCTGCTCACTACCACTATGCCACTGGGGCTCAGCCCTATGCCACCGGGAACGAACAAACAAACAAACAAAAATAAATAGTGGAATTATCTTCAATGATTGTGTTGGGAAGGTGAGCATCTCAAACTGCTGAATTATTTGAACAAAGTGTTCTGGTATTGGGGGAGTATTGAGTAGGGGCCCACAATACACGTGTTTCCTTAATGCTAAATCTACAAATATATGTGCATGGTTCTATTCCCCTTCGTTGTATATAAATATATTTACATATGAATATGCCTGTGTTTAAATCTCTATAAGTGTCCTCTGCCTTCTATTTCTTTCCTCTGTTTCTTTTTTTAAAAATAATTTTATTGCGGGCTCATACAATTCTTAACATAATCCATATATACATCCATTGTCTCAAGCACATTTGTACATATATTGCCATCATCATTTCCTTTCTACTTGAGCCCTTAGTTTCAGCTCCTCGTTTTCCCCCCTCACTCCTGAACCCTTGAAAATTTACAAATCATTATTAGTTTTTCTGGTCTTGCACTATCCGATGTCTCCCCCGACCCCCTTGGCTGTTGTCTATCCCCCTGTGAGAGGATTATAGATAGGTCATTGTGATCGGTTCCCGCTTCTTTCCTCCACCTTCTCCTTAGCCTCCTGGTATGGCTACTCTCAATATTGGTCCCCAGGAGTTTATTTGTCCTATATTCCCTGTGTTCCCAGCTCCTACCTGTACCCAGGTGCATGCTCTGGTCTAACCAGCTTTGTAAGGTAGAATTAGGGTCATGATAGTGGCGGCGGGGTGGGGTGGGGGGAAGAAACATTAAAGAACCAGAGGGAAGTTCTATGTTTCCTCAGTGCTACATCGCACCTTGAGACTAGCCCGTTTTCTCCTCATGACCATTCTGTAAAGGAATTGCTTACAGATTGGCTTTGGGTCTCCACTAAACACTTCGCCTCTCATTCACATTATGATTTTTTGCTCACACAGTCTGGTGTGCTTCTTCCATTTGGGCTTTGTTCTTCTGGGCTAGATGGGCACTTGTGTATCTTCAAATATTTAAGGTAGTTCTTAACAGAGCATCATGCTCAAAGCTGATATCCAATAGAAGTTATATATATGTTTCAAGAAGACTTTAGGGAATATTTTTGGTTTAAGGTTTAAAGATTCTCTCAGGCAACAAGTTCAGGGGTTTTGTGTGTGAACTTTTTAAGGATGGGACACATGCCTTTTTGACAATCTACCTAGTGCCTGACACATAATGAGCTTTGAGTGAGTATTTGTTAAATTAATATATGAATAAGGTAATAAGTCATCTTTGGGTATTTAGTATTTTATCAGTGCTACAAAACCATTCTTTAAGTTGGTTAGGGGTTCCGCTGACATTATTTAGATGTTAATTTAATTTTAGTTTTTATTTCACCTGTTATAAATACTTGAAGCTTCTGAATATGAATTCCTTTTCCCTTCCGCTCATTCAATTGTCTCAGTGACCATTTGTATTCTTTTTTAAACAATCATTTTACTGGGGGCTTATACAACTCTTATCATGATGCATACATACATCTATTGGATGCAGAACACATTTGTACATTTGTTGTCATCATCATTCTCGAAACATCCTTCTTCCACTTAGGCCCTTGGTATCAGCTCCTCATATTTTCCCTCCCTCCCCACAGCCCCTCCCTCATGAAGTCTTAATAATTTACAAGTTCTCATCATTTTGTGATATCATACACTGTCTGATGTGTCCCTTAACCCTGTATTTATTTTTACTTTCCTCTTGTACCACTATCACATTCAGCCTTCTTTTGGGTTTCAGGAATTTCTTTCGGCTGCACTGTCCTTGATCTAGCCCTGTCAGACCTCCTACACCCTCCTCGCCATCGATTTTTGATCACTTGCTGTCCCTGGTCCTGTTAACACCCACTACTTTCCCCCCTGTCTCCTCTGTTTCCATGTCCCCCCAGAACTGTCACCTCATTGTTGTCTTTTCCAGTTTGTTAACCTTGCCTATCCCTTCCAGATAGGCAGACATGATCACTGAAGACAAAGCAGGTGCATAAGCAAATGTGTCAAAGAAAGCTGATGATACCTGGCTATCAAAAGTTATAATGTCTGGGGTGGTAAAGACTTGAAGACAAACAAGTGAAAAACAACAAAGTCCACATGGAAGAAGCACACCAGGCTGTCCCAACATAATCGCTGTAGACAAAGCGGGTCCATAAGCCACTGTGGTGAAAAAACTGATGGTGCCTGGCTAACAAGGGATACAGATGGGGTCTTAAAAGCTTGATGATAAACAAGCGGCCATCTAGTTGAGAAGCAACAAACCCCATATGTAAGAAGCACAGCAGCCTAGGTGATCAGTTGAAAGTATCAGCTATCAGGCATCAAAATACAAAAATCATATCACTGTGATTGAGGAGGAGTACAGAGTGGGGATCCAAAGCCCACCTGTAGGTAATTGGACATTCCCTCACAGAAGGCTTGTGGAGGGGACAAGGTAGTCAGAGTATAGTGTTGCAATGATGAAACATACAGCGCTCCTCTAGCTCTTAAATGCCCCCCTCAAACACACACATACACACACACACTACCATGATTCCAGTTATACCTTACAAATCTGGCTGGATCAAAGGAGATACACTAGTACAGATAGGAACTGGAAGAACAGGGAATCCAAAACAGAAGAACGCCTGAGGACCAGTGGGGAGAAGGGTGAAAATGGGAGGGTGGAGGGGAGTTGAGGTAGAAAGGGAGAACAAATTGCAAGGATCTACATATAACCTCTTCCCTGGGGGATGAACAGTGGAGAAGTGGGTGAAAGGAGACATAGGAGGGCGTAAGCTATGAGAAAAATAATAATAATGTATAAATTATCAAGAACAGAGAAAAGGGGATGGAGAGGGAAAATGAGGAGCAGAAATCAGGGGCTCAAGTAGAAAGCAAGTGTTTTGAGAATGATGAAGGAAACAAAGGTACAAAAGTGCTTGACACAATGGATGAATGTGTGGATTGTGATGAGTTGTATGAGCCACCAATAAAATGATTTTTAAAATAGTGGAATTATGATAAGTAATATCTATAATTCATGCAACTACCAGTTAGTAAGATTAAGTAAAGGAAGAAATGTTTTCAGAGGAAAAAAAACTTTGGGAAATTTCCCCCTGAATTTTGAAGCCCTCTTATTTAGAGTAGTTTTAAGTGTATCTCTGTGTATTCTCTTCATAATTGTTTTTCTGAGTATTGCAACATAAATACATAACTTATAAAAAGAGACTGCTATTAAGACTTTACTACTTTTGCATGAAATGTTGAAATCTTATTTTCCATTTAGATTCCTTTACATTACTCATTTTAAAATATGATTTTGAAACCACTTCCCAGGTTTCTATCCTTTTTGATGTTTCTTCTCCCTGATACCTCAAGATTCTTTCGTTGTTCTTTCTCTTTGTTTATATTCTTTAGCCTTTCCTTAATAATGTGTATGCTATAGACAAATTCATTTAGGTTTCCTTCATGTAATCTTGTTTTGATTTCCCCTTCATTCTTGAAGCTTAATTTGTCTCTGTAGACAGGATTTAAGGTTCACTTTCTTACTATCAACACTTTAGAGCTGTTGTGACATATAATGTCACTTGATGATTCTTGAATAAGTCTCCTTTGTCTTTCCAAATGGGATTCTATCAGTACTGCATCATTTCCCCATTTAGTCTCTTTAATGTTTAGTTTTCCTTTTTGTTCAGGAGTTTAATTGAAAGGTGTGGATTTCTTTGTGTCTATGCTATTGGTGTTCCCTCAAGCTACTGCAAATGTCTTTCAGAAGTCTGAGGTCTTTAATTTAGATGTACATAGACATTTTCAGTATCAACCTGCTTTTTTTCAACTTTTAGGAGTTCAAAGATGATCATTTGCCCCAATGGGCTGTAATGTTTTGCTTATTGGGTTATATTTATTTTTCCTCTCTTTTCTTTAGAATGAATGAATTGTATTGATCTGCGTTCACGCACCCTTATTACATCTTCCTCCTGTCCATTTGGCAAGATCCTTTTTCTGCTAGTTTGTTTTAAAATTCTATAATATTCATTTATGTAACTTGGGCTAAATTTTGAAAATGTCTACATTGTATTTGTAATTGCTTGTGAACCCTTTTAGAATGTCTGCTTGCTTTAAAATTCTTGTTAGATAATTACAGCATCTGGGACGGTGAGGCTGTGTATTTCCACAAGGATTTATAGTCTCTTAAACCCTATGTCCACCATTTGTCTGTCAGCTTCTCATACTGTGTTGGCTTTCCTGTTGCTATGATGCTATTGTAATAGCAACAGGGTCAACCCAAGTGAATAGGTTTCAACAGAGCTTCCAGAATTAGAACAGGCTGTGATAAAGGGGTAGGCTGTATACTGAAAGCCTGTCAATTCCAGTGGAAAAAGTCAGATATAGTATAGAAATATGTAATAGTCTGTAGTGGAATTTCTTAGTATGGCTCTTCTATCCAAGTCTCTGTAAGATTGAATGCTACTGTGCAAACAAGGTGTGTATAATATTGATAGATGAGATTAGTTCATTTTTGTAATGAATTCTCTCGCTATATGGAGGAACAATCTTTAGAGTAACAGAGGAAAAGAAATCCTGGTGGACCATGGAAGAGTATGTTAAAGATCCCTGTCCGAGGTGGTAGAGGATACCAAGACTTGATGCACCGAGACTGTGACACTGAACTCAAAGGAACAGCAGAAAGACTATGAGGTAGCTTCTCTTTATCTGGCCAAAGATAATGCAACCCATGGGACAGAGTGAGAAGTGGGCTGACTTCCTGGTACATGGAAGAAAAAGACAAGAGGCCATCTGGCTAAGAGACTGAGAACGGGAGAGAAATATGATTGCTGACTGAGGACAATGATTGTGCCCTTACTGTTTGTTCATTTTGATTGTGGTAACCTATTGACTACCCTAATAAGTTCCATTAATTGTGAATAATTTCTGTGAGTTCTGTGTAGCTATTTCAACGAACTATTGAACCCTGTATAGATGTAGCAAGTTGTGGGAGGAATGATTGTTGTCAGAATGGGTAAATTAGGATGGACCATGGGAGTTTGTAGGACTCCTCCCTCATAGCAATTGTGAAGCCAAAAGGGTCAGATATGTCCTCCACTGTGCTCTCATTGCATAAACTTCATCGTGTGCAAGATCCGTCCCTTAAAACATTATGAATAGAAGGAGTCCAAGATGGCAACCGAGTGGCAAGTACAGCAGGGGTTTCGCGGGGGACAGTGCACACACTGGGATATTCTGCAATTACAGACCACAGGATTTTCAGCATAAACAGAAGTAGACACAGATTTACTGAAATTAGAGTGCAGCAAAAACTGTCTTTTGGAATCCCCTGGGGCATTTTCCCATGGCATTCAGTCAGGGAAACACAGATTCCTGCATCTGTTAGTGAGGGGAGGCAGAGCAAAAGAAACATAGTTCTAAATGGACCGACACAGGTGGATACACAGGAAAATAGCTTTAGAACTCAGGTGGAGACCCCACAGTTATGGCTCTCCAATAGCGGGGACAACACAGCCTGCTGAATCATGTGGGGGTAAGTTCAGTAGGGCAGCTGAGATCAGGCCTAATTGGAGAACACAAGTCCAGTGAGCTCCAGTCCCACTTAGGAAATTTAATGGCCACTATCTGAGTCACAGTGGGGCACAGCACCTGTACCAAGACACCCCCAAACCCCCAGACCTTAAAAAACACAATCAGTCTTAGGCTCTCCTTTCTTTTATTTACTTTTGAAATTCCTCAAGTTTGCTGCCCAGGCACACCTGGTTAATTAGCAAAGTTTTGCATAACAAAGCAGAGAGAAACAAACAGCTTTACAAGCACAGCAGGTTTTTTTTACAAGTTTAAGCTGTAGAAAGAGTCCTAGAGACACAGGCCACTGACAGCCCAACTATCTAGCTAGACAGTACACCAAGCCTCTCACACAAGGCACAGATCCTCTGAGTAGATCATTTCTTTATTCTTTCCTCCCAGGATATCTGGGTAGGTGATAGGAATCAACTCCTTTCTGCGTTCCCCCACCCCCACCATCTGAATAGAGCGAAACCTATGTACGCTGATCTGATTCATCAGAGCACTATTCTCTCAAATAATTAACTTATATCACAAAAGTACAGGACTCACAGTCATACTAGACACCCAAATCATTCCCCTATTTTAATCCCAAACCTAGTATGACACTTTATAAACTCCCAAGGTAGTAAACCGGCATAACATCAAACACTATTCTCAACTGCACCAGGGACCTCTTCTACTTGCAGACCTGTTGCCTGCCCATATCCCCAACCTCAAGAACAAAGTGCGGGGCCCAGTGGCCCCTTGCACTGGCACTGTTGTTGCTTTGTGTTCTAACAATCCTGCACCTCTCCCACCCCTTGTTACAATTTTTAAAATTCACCCTCAATCAGGACTTCCCCATTTGTGAGTATATGTATGGATAGGGGAAAAGATGACAGATAGATTGATGAGAGATAGATATTATTTTATCTTTTTCCTTGAAAATTAACTTGTTTCCATTGTAATCCCTTAACACATCATCCACCCAGAAGTTAGCAACCACAAGCTCCAGGGAAAAACTTAGAGCCCAATTAAGCCTACATTAACAGCTCTTCTGCGTCTTAAGTTAGCATTATTTACTAATTAGTATTCTTAAACTTTAGTCTCTTTCCCTTTCATTTATCTTTAATTTCCTTAAGCTAACGATCTAAAGTTTTACTTCATAATGTTATTAACGTATCTTTTAGTTTCATCTTTTTTATTGTCAAGCCTGTTATGTCTTTCTCACATTCATAAAACCAAAAGTTGACACTAATATTATATTATTATTTTTGTCTATGAAATATTAGTATCATTTCCTTCCTTTTTGCAAATCAAGCACTTTGGAGGTCTAAGATCCCTTCCTTTAGCCTACTGAATAACATTACCCAATTCCTCCTATTTTTAATTTCATCTACTGTTTCTTTTGTTCTTCCCCCCAAATACCTCCTCTCCAACTCTCTAAATGGTCCCCTAACAACTAAGCTAACACTCTCCCCAGATAATTAATACAAACTGTCCATCACCCCTCTATTGCACCACTTAACAGAGTTAACCACTCCCACATGACACATCCTCCTTAATACACCTAATAGCCATTTCAAGATATCTAGGAAACAAGCAAACAAAAGAGAAACAAAATGAATATGTGAAAACCAACCAGGTATAAATACAATGTCTGAAGTTGAACAGATTAGAGATGTATCAGAAAAAAAGAATGATGCTGGCACTTGGGGAAAGGATGAACAAAGTGTCTGAAAGAAAGAAATGAAACTGAAAAGTTAGTGACCACAGAGTAACTGCAAACAGAAGAACAAAACCAACCACTACAATAGCAGAGTCAAACAACATTATATAGGAAAAGAACAACCATAGAAAAAAACAGAAACACAGGATTGAAGAGATGGAGACCGAATAGTGGACTAGAAGACAAATAAATAGACTCCAACAGATAAGAAAAAAATGCAAAAGAGACATAGAAAAATGAGAGATCATTGTGCTACACAATTAAGAGAAAGGACCTGCCTCTTATAAGGATTCTAAGTAGGAAGAAGGAAATAAGTTCACACAGAAAATAGGCAAAGAGCTCCTGAAAGAGACATTTCATTTCCTCAATGTCTAAAAGAGGAACAGATAGTTGCAAGAGAAACCTAGAGAACACCATCCAGGGAGATCCCTGAAGGAAAACTTCCAGCACATTTTAGTCAAGATGTCTAACATCAAAGACGAGGAAGCAAATCTATGAGCAGCCAGAGAAAAAGATCAATTGCATACAAAGTTTCAGCAATTAGAATAGCTTCAGATTTCTCAGAAGAAACCATGGAGGCAAATGGACATTGGACTGATGTATAGAGAGTGCTGCAAAAAAATAAAAAAATTAAGAGTCAAGCAGCTGTAATCCATACCAAAGACTGCAATCCTTGATGGTAATCAGAAAGTGCATCAAGTGTTTCTCACTCTGAGCAAGTAGGTTTGTGCTAGCTGCATATTTCAAATGATTAACAAGCCTCTTTCAATCCTGATCCTGCTTTCTTCCTAATATAGACTGGTTTTTCAGATTATGTCCTTTCTGTTGAGTGATAGGAATGTGACTCTAGGGTGACATTCCCTGGAGACAGAGACAGCTTTGTTAGAGGGATGAGACTTACCGATGGAAGGGGCAGCTTAGGACAGGGGAGAGGGAACAGAGAAGTTTGGGCAAACATAGGTGCATATCTATTTGGAGGAGGGGAAGGACAGCTAAACGCCAGGTGTGGGAAGGAGATACTAAGGATGCTCTTGGGATCACTAGGGAGGGAGGGTCTTTAATGACATACATTTGAAGGGCAGACTTATCCTAGGGCAGCAGTCATATGCAGCTCTTTCAGTGTGAGCGTGCAGCTCTGAAGTAACATTGAAAACATTTGAAGGTTAATGTTTCAGATCAGGGTAATTTCATTTGTTTGCAAAAAATATATTTTAGATTATTGAGTGATTTTAAAGTTGTTAAAAGGGACAGGATTGCTTCTTTGGTCTCAGGAGTCTGCTGACCGCTGACCTCGGGTGTCTCCGGTTTTCCTGTGAATCAAGACCGAGTGCCACAGGATAGTGGGACATTGTGGCCTGCATCGTTGGAGTGCACGTCATGCTCCTGACGCTGCATCAGTGGGACTCCAAATGGAACCCCACTGGGTGAACTGGACTCTACCCCAGACACGAGGACTTGAGCCAGAAAACACCTGGTGTCTGAGGTAGAAACCAGCCAAATAAAGAGCGGTGTACTTTTGTTTGGCGAATAAACCTAGTCTTGGTACATCAACACCCTGTATGCTGTTTTAAGATACATATTATCCTGGCAACCTGTGATGGCCTTTCTGTTATATTCTGCTTATGCTTGTTCATATTAGGGTGTATACAAAAGGTGCATCACCCTTGGGGATCACCCTTTTGAAGCAATATTATTTCTTTCTTTATCTTATGGTAAATGAAACACAGGAATGGTGAGCCTATAGGGAAAGGAAGTATAGCAAGAGTTTTGGGGAAAGAAGGATGCAGAGGAGTAGGGGAGACAAGAGGGAGATAATATCAAGAAGTTCAGGAAGGAAAAGTATGTTTTAGAAACATCTATAATTCTGGAAGAAATTGACAATGACATTTGACATGATGGAACTGTTTATTGATATGACATATGTCTTGTCTCCAAGTTACAGCAAGTTAAAAAGGAGATACAGATCCAGGAATGGTTTGGGGGCTTGTATTAAGTCCTAGATTCAACTTAAGAAAAATCAATTCTTAAATCATGGCCCTGCTTAATGCATACCTTCATGAAAAGTTCACTTAAGATATGTGTGATACGGCAAAATGTGGTGAAGAACTCAGACAAAGCTTGGTTATACATCCGAATAGAGTCTGTGGTCTTAAAAGCTTGTATTCAAACAGCCAGCCAACTAAACAGGGAGCCAACTAAGTCCACATAGAAGAAGCACACCAGCTTATGTGATTCAACAGCGACAATTACAAATTTTTGATTTTTTGAGGAGAAAGGCATCAGGGCAAAAATGACAAGCACCAAATTTGTGGAGGGTTATGGGGGATGGCGAGAACCCCAAACCCATCTGCATACTATATGGTCAGCCTGGGCCTCTGACAGATCTGTTCTAGCTTCAGACAAGAGGCCTGTTCAGACTTACTGTATGACAGAGACTACAGCAATCTTCTTTATGCTGGCTCAACCTTGACAGTTGCTCAGTTGACTGCTGTATAGACA
Source organism: Nesogale talazaci (assembly GCA_004026705.1). Lineage (NCBI taxonomy): Eukaryota > Metazoa > Chordata > Mammalia > Afrosoricida > Tenrecidae > Nesogale > Nesogale talazaci. Next base: position 53,649 of record PVJH01000854.1, read on the forward strand.
CAGCCTGAATTTATTCTGTGTACCAGTATCTCTTCCTGGAGCCATGACAGAAATTTCTTCCCTGGCTCTTTCATTGGCACAATGTCGTTGGGGTCTTTTCTGTTTTAAACATTATTTGTATTTTTGTTTGAATACTCTTATGCTTTAAACCTTATCACTTTAGCATAATAATGTTTTTAAAAGTATTTTCTGTTACAGCCGGATGCAACCAGAGTCAGATTGACCCCATCCTTAGAAGTGGGCGTGGCAGAGAACATGATGGGGAATGGGCCAGCATGCCACACCCACAGGGAGAAAGACAAAAAGGGAGGAAGAGGAAGAGTCCAATCCCCATGCTGACACATGATGCTCAGAGGAATACATCCCTCTGGGAACCTAATGGGTCACAGAAAAGACTGGGCAAACAACAACAGGATGGGTCACACTGGCTCCCTACTGAAGCATACAGCGACACAGGACATTTTGGGGGTCAAATGGTGGGGAAACATTGCAAACTGATAGCCCCCCCCAAAAAATAAAAGAACCAAATCAAGAAGGGAGCATTCCTAGTCAGAGAGTCAAGAGGAGAGAATGACAGGTCCGACGGTTCCTAGGGGGTACGGGAGAGTGGGGGAGAAGGGAGCGTGGACAGGCTCATGGACAGCAGAGGTGGGGGGGGCAACAAGGGATCAGGAATCGATGGAAAGAAGAGAGTGGGAGACCTGGTAGGGTTTAACTAAGGACAATATAACTGTGAGGAAACACTGAAACGGCAATGAAAGTGGAGCATGAGCGAGGGACAGGAGGGAGATGGAAGGAAATAGAGGAAAGAGTTAGAATGCAAAGGGCACTTGCAGAAGTCTAAACATAGGCATGTTCATACATAAATATAATGATCTATTATAAGGAGGGAATAAATTTAAGAACATATTTATAGGTTAAGTACTAGGGTACCAAGAGGACCTTGGTCCCTCACCCAGGTGCACCCTCAATGGAAGAACACTTTCTTCTATGAATCTGGTATCCCACTATGCTCACTGGCCCAATACGATCACAGAAGTAAAATGGGTGCATAAGCAAATGTGTTGAAGAAAGCTGATGGGGCCCAGCTCTCAAAGGATATATCGTCTGGGGTCTTAAAAGCCTGAAGATAAACAATAGACCATTTACCTGAGAAGAGGCCATGCCCACACAAAAAAAGCTCAACAGCTAGTGTGGCCACAAAGTGTTGCTGTGTGCATACCTCCCCAAGGTACCCACTGAGGACATGTGGGAGCATAAGCAAGAGTTGTGAAGAAAGATGATGGTGCCCAGCTAACAAAAGATACAGTGTATGGGGTCTTAAAGGCTTGAGAGTAAACAAGCAGCCATCTAGCTCAGGAGCAACAAAGCCCACCATATAAGAAGGTCAATTGCCTGTGTGATCATGAGGTGCTGAAACAAACAGGTATCAGATATCAAAGAACAAAAATAAAAATCAATGGAATAATTGACTCCCAATAAGATTGCTGAAGACAAATGGATACAGAGGCAAACAAAGTGGAAAAAAGATATGGTTCCCAGACACCAAATGATTAAGTGTCTGGAGTCTCAAAGACTTGAAGATAAATGAGTCGCCATTCAGTGCAGAAGCAGCAAAGCCCACATGGAAGAAGCACACCAGCCTGTGTGATCAAGAGGGGCCGAAGGGAGCAGGAATTGAGCATCAAAGAACAAGAATCACATCATTACGAATGAGGGGGAGAGCAGAGTGGGGACCTAAGGCCTACTGGTGGGTAATTGATTACACCCTTACAGGGGAGTCATGGGGAGGAGACAGAGCAGTCAAGGTTCAGTGAGGCAGTGATGATGCATACAACTTCCCTCTAATTTCTGAAGGCTTCCTCCTCCCAACTATCATGGTTCCAACTCTACCTTACAAATCCAGCTGGACTGGAGAAGGTACACTGGTAGAGAGGAGAGCTGGAGATATGGGGAACCCAGGACAGATGAGCCCCCTTGGGGCCAGTGGTGAGATTGGAGCCACTGGTTTGGTGGAGAGAAGATGGGGTAGAGAGATGGAACCAACTGCAAGGATCTACACAATACCTCCTATCTGGAGGACGGACATCAAAGGAAAAGCCTGGGAGAGAGGTCAGGCAGTGTAAGATATGAAAGAACAATAATAATCTATAAAGTATTGAGGGTTGGTGGGGAAGGGAGAGCAGGGAAAGAGGGAAAAGCATGGGAAGCTGATATCAAGGGCTCAAGTGGAAAAGCAGATATTTGGAGAATGGTAACAGCAGCAGACATGCGAAGGTGCTTGGCACAGTTATGTATTGTGAAAAACTATGTACGAGCCCCCAATAAAATGATTTTTAATTAATAAAATACATTTTCTGTTATGTGTCCAAGCTGTGAACCATAGTAGGAATAGATGTATGATGAGAATAACTGATACAAAGAATTATAGAGAATACAGTGGAATAAATAATTATGATGGGAGGGAAGAGGGAGCACTAGAACAGATTGTGATTGAATAACTCACCTTAGTGGTTATCTAACCATGCACATGTGGTGCTCTAAAATAGATGTGGGGTGATAGTAAAATTGTCTATATGGTTGAACTATTGAATTATATGATATGGAAGTTACTTGCCAATGATACTTTCCAAAATAAGATGTAAATGGAAATGATGTATACAGAGTACTGGAGGGGAAAATGCCAACTTAGAATCCTGTATGCAGCAAAATTATCAATCAAATATGACAGAGAAATGAAAGTACTTCAAGACAAGGAGAAAATAACATTTCACAAATAAAACCACCATTACAAAAAATACTCAATGAAGTACTATGATTAAAAAAACCAACAGAAACAGAACACAAAGCTGAAACCAACATATAAGATAATTCCTCATAAAAACTGACACACTGAGACTAAGTCCCAAAGCAAAGAAATAGCACAGAAACAACAAAGAAGCTAAACACAACACACACAACACACATGTAAAGCAAAAATGGCAGTAACAAATGAATACATATCAATAATTTCACTGAAAAGTAATGGATTACATGCACCAGGAATGGGGCAGAGAATAACAGAATGGATTAGAAAACAAAATCTATCAATATACTGTGTATAAGCAATACACCTCACAGGCAAAAACATGAGCAGATTAAAAATCAGAGGCTACACCAAAACATACCAAGACAACAGCAACCATAAAAATTGCGGGTAGCAATTAATTACTGATAAGATAAATTTCATTGTAAACAATGTAATAAGAAAAGGGGAAAAAAGAAAAAGGAACAGTCACTACATAATGATAAAGGGAAAAATAGCTCAGGAAGCTTTAACTATAATAAACATATGCAACTAATGAAAGACCCTTGAAATACGTCACAGAATTTAAAAAAACAATATAGATTCAGAAAACAATAGTAGGAATTAAATACCGTACTCCCAAGGTAAGGCAGGATGCCAGGAAAAAAAACACATAAAAAAGCTCAATAGCACAATCAATAAAAACGACCTTATAGACATATATAGATTGTCTCATCCAACAAAAGTATGCATTATATTTCAAAACACATGGAACATTCTCAAGAATAGATCACATAGTAGGCCACAAATCATGCTTTGACAAATTAAAAAAATGAGATCCTACAATCAATCTTCTTATATCACACAACTTTAAAGTTAGAAAAACAAGGAAGTGAAACAACTCAAAAATACTGAGTGGTAAAGCAAATAAAGGAGGAAATAAAAAAATTCCTCAAGACAAATGAGAATGATAACACAACATATCAAAGTCTTTGGAACATAGCAAAAGCAGTAATCAGAGGTCAATTTATAAGCATCACCACACACATGCAAAAGAGGAGAAATTTAATATTAAAATTATAACACAACACCTCCAATAGCTAAAATAATGACCACAACATAATCTCTCCAGTAAAGGTAAAAAAAAAAGAAAGAGATCATAAGAATCAAAACAGAAATATATGAAAAACATGGAAAAATGAAAAAAATCAATAAGATGAAGGATAGGACTGAAGTTACAGTTCAGGGAGAGAGACATGTCTGATCAGAGTGCACAGGAGCAAGTGCAGGGAGAGGACAAGTGAGTGGAACACATCCTGGCTCACCAAGCCCTGTGGCTGGCCCCATTATGAGATAAGACATCCCTCACTGACCCATAGCGTTACAAGGACAACACTGGGGACACAGTGCAGGAATTGCACCCGACCTGACCACACCAGACTGAGGAAAAACACTAAGGTTGTGCAACAGAACAGCAAGGGTAACAGAGAAATGTAGTCCTCTCAGGTAATACCAAAAATAGACCTTGTGACCAGGGCATGGAACCCCTGACTCAACCAGACTCAACCAGAAAACAGTCTTAGGGGTCAAAAAACAGGCCTTGAACTATTTATAGGCTTTTCTTTTTTGTTGTTGGTTTTTGTTGTTGCTATTGTTGTTTTGTTTTATTTTGCTCTCTCTTGTTCTTTGAGAATATTATTATCTCTGCAGATTTTTTTATATAAGATAGGAGTGATAAACAAGCTGGAGGAGAAAGCAACAGGACCAAAGGTTCTTGGAGGATATGGAAGAGGTGGGGCGAGGAAAGGAAGTGGATGTTAACAATCCAGGGGCAAAGGAACAAGTGATCCAAAATTGATGGTACAATTGATCCAAAGGAACAATTGAAGGAACAATTGATCCAAAATTGAAGCTTGGTGGGGCTTGATCAGGGGCAATGTAACTGAGAGCAATAACTGAAATCCAAATGAAGGCTGAACTTGATAGGATAGTGCAAGGGTAAAGTAAAAGGAAATAGAGAAAGGAACTATCAGGCAGAGGGCATTTATAGAGGTCTAAATAGAGGAATATGCATATATAAATATATTTATACATTACAATGGGGAAATAGATCTATGTGCATATATTTGTGGGTTTGTTATGAATATAGCAGATGGCCATTGGGCCTCTATTCAAGGACTCCCTCAACACCAGGATACTTTGTTCTATTAAACTGACATTCTGTGATGCTAAGCTTCCTGACACCATCCCTGAAGACAAAATGTATACATAAGCAAATGTAGCAAAGAAAGCTGATGGTGCCTAGCTATACAAAGAAGTGGCATCTGGGATCTTAAAAGTTTGAAGATAAACAAGTAGCTATCTAAGTGAGAAGCAACATAGCCCGTATAGAAGAAGTGCACCAGCCTGTGTGATCCTGAGTTGTTGATAGGATCAGGTATTAGACATCAAGTATTACATTGTTTATGTACATCAAAAGACTTCATCAGGAGATAGAAACAAAAACCCCACAGATAAGAGAATTTTTTTCCAACAACACTTCAGACAAGGGTAATTACCAAAATATATAGAACTCTACAACAGCTCAATAAAAAAGCAACAAGAGCTCCAAATAAGAAATGGGAAAGAGATGTGAACAAAGTTGACCAAAACTGAAATACAAATTGTTAATATACATATAAAAACTGCTCATGATCACTAGTCATAAGGGAGATGCAAATTAATCCACATTGAGAGACCATTTTACACCTACAAAGCTATTCCAAGTAAAAAAGACAGAAAACAACAAATGCTGGACAGGATGTGAAGAGATTGAAACTCATATACCCTGCTAGTGGACTTGTAAATACATACATCCACTGTGTAAAATGACACGATCATACATAAAGCCACTGGAAATTGAAATCCCATATAATTCAGCAATAGGACTATTAGGTATATACCGTAAAGGAATAAGAGACTTAACATAAGTAGAAGTGTGTTCTCTCATGTTCATAGCAGCAGAGTTGATGATAACAAGAAAGTGGAAGCAGCCCAGATGTCCAAAAATGATAGAATGGGTAAAGAAACTATGGTACAGTCACACAATGGAGTACTATGCATCCCTCGAAAACAGTGATGAAAGCATGAATTACTGCGTGTCGTGGAAGAACTTGGACACCATTAATCTGAATGAAGTAAGTCAATTTAAAAAAGACACAGTATTTCATGGGTCCCTGACTATAAGTAAAATACCAATGAAACAAATCTTAGAAATCAATTCCTGAACAAGAGGAGAGAAGGCTACTGATAGGCCATGAACCCTTTGTGCACTTCACAAGTGCCAATGTAAAGGAGGAGAGCTCACGTGGCTTGGGTCACACATTCAAGAGGGGGAAATTTGGAGATCACCATATACTTGAGATTGCACAACATTGAAACAAGGCTAGGGCAAATCAAAGGGCCCCCACAGGATTGGGAGTAGAAGTTTGCTGGAAATTCAAGTCAAAACCAGAAGAGAAGACCATCAACATTGTGGAGGAGAAGCTGACAGTTCTTCTGATGAGTATGGTTGATGATTGGAAATACCAAACCTCACAGTGCGAAGGGATGCTAAACAATGATTGCAGGGAACCTAGCAGAACAATAGACCAGATTTTCTGTTCCCGGGTAGACATTATGAATACATTTGAACTCAACCTTCAGTGAACAACACAATGGACTAAGAACCATGATCATGGAAGAGGACTTTGCAAGTAGCATGGCAAAATGTAGGAGCTACACCAGAAGGACAAAATAGAGCACTGAATGAACTAAACTCTAACTTGAATCTGCCGGCACCCTTGGACTGAAGGCTGGGGTACTTGGATAGGAGATGAAGCAGAGAATGGCTTCCCCAGGCCCATGGAAGTGGCAGTCATTAAACCTTGGTGGGGAATCCCCAGCTAGAAGGGCGTCCAATGAAAGGAGATACAAGAATTACCATATATATGGTACATCAATGCCCACCTTGCAGTGGCACAACCAGTTCTGATCCGTTGAGCGGGGAGCTGCACTTGGACGAAGGGATCCAGGAAGGTCACCCAGACATCAATTCCCATTCTTAGGGTCAACAGAGCCCTATATAATAGGAGATTGAAATGTGTAGAGCAAAAACTATATTGACAGAGTCTGGATTGCTAAATTATTGGGTACATTGATGATAATAATAATAGTGCAATAGACTTATACTTCTGAGGGGTGGGATGGGGAGTTGTAATCGATAATGTTGTACTTCTTTGTTAATGAGTTTCTGCTTTTCTGCTTGTAGCTTGTCCTTCCTTCCTTCCTTCCTTCCTTCCTTCCTTCCTTCCTTCCTTCCTTCCTTCCTTTCTTTCTTTCTTTTACTGTGTGTTCTGTTTGTTTGCTGGATGCCTTCTGACTGCTTTTGGAGAAATTTATCTAATAGGGCTTTGATTTTGTCATATCGTCACCACAAAAGTATTCCCAAGATGTGAAAATCCCATGGAAAAACAGGAGTCCTGACTCCTACTTAGCTCTAGTCTCAATTCAAAAAGTTAGTTCTGATGACATGGCACTCTCTGACACTCAGCTTCATGAAATAATCACTGAAGATAAGAGTGCTTCAGAAAAGTGTGATGAACAATGGAGATGGTGCCCAGCTATCAATCAGAATAGTGTCAGGGATATTAAAGGCTTGTTTTCGAACAAACAGCCAACTAAGTGAGGAGTCCACACAGAAGAAGCACACCAGCTTGTGTGATCCAAAAATGGTAATTACACAATTTGAATATGGCGAAGGGAAAAATATCAGAGCTAAAATTATGAAGACTCAATTTGTAGAAAGCTATGGAGGACAGCGGGAGTTTAAAATTCATTTGCAGAGTATCTAGACAAACTGAGCCATGGGCATCTCCCTTCTAGTGAGAAGAAAGAGTCTCAAACAGCCTTACTGTCAGGCAGAGACCTTTGTAAGTCTGGTTATGCTACACAGAACTCTATGCTTGACCAGTTGATTATCCTCTTGACCCAACCTGAATTTATGTCTTGTTCCATGACAGAAATTTCTTCTCTGGGTTTTGAATGTTGATAGGGCTCTTTTTTTTCTTACTTGGTATTTTCATTTTGTCTTTATATTATTATTACTTTAGCCTTACCACCTTAATTCCACTTTTAAAAATTATTTTATTTTATTTAGTTCCATTTTGATTTTCTTGTTCTTGTTGGGTTTCCCATTTTGTGAAGCACAGAAGGAGAGGATGCAGAGTGATAAGTACTGATACAGGTGCTTGTAGGGAATGTAGGGTGGGGAGTGGTTAGGGAAGGAAATGTGATTTCAGAAGTAAATAATGAAGGTGGGGAAGGAGCACAAAAATGTGGTTGCATAACTTATTTTAAAGGCAAATTGACCATAGTGGGAGAGCAATGTTCTAAAATTGATATGGTAACGATTGTCCAGTTCTTCTAAACGTGACTGAACAATTGCATTTTATGATATGTAAATTATGTGATACTAAATTATTGAAAAAACTTTATGAATTACAGTGAAAGATTGTTAGGTATAATAGAAAATCTGAACAACTCATGCTGGAAGTCACTCAACGAACAACTGGAAAGGGAGAGTTCATTATAAAGATATGGATGTACTAAAGCTTTTGCTTTAGACCATTTGCTGATGAGGCAAGATTCAATGTAAGAGGAAACAGCTGCAAACATCCATTAATAATCAGAATATGATACATGAAATATGAATATAGGAAAATTTCAAGTGATCAAAAATTAAATGGAAAATCATACAGCAATGTCCTAGGCATTAGTAAATAGAAAATAATCATTGTTTGGTCATTTTAAATCAGAAAAAAACATGGTCTACTTTTTGGGGAATTACAAAGTCAAAAGGGATAATGTCGCATTTATCTTAAAAAAAGAAGAAAAGAAAGAAAGAAAGATCAAAGTGTGTGTCAGAAGAGATGCTGAAAATTTATTTTAAGTATAGAGTGTCTAAAGTAAATGAGCGAAATATAAAATTCCAAAGGACAACATGAGAAGAAAGGGAAGAATTTATTCAGGATATCTCAAAGTGGAAGGATTAAGGAAAAAAGTCAGCCATGCGTTGGAATGTCAAATAATTCTAGGGACAAATTATCAAATAATGTATAAAACATAAAAAGAAGACAAAGGAATATGTGGCAACACTGTATCTAAAAAACTAGTCAACATTCAATCAGCATCTAGGAGAGGGCAGAGATCCTGTGAGTAATAGAGCAACACCACCTTAGTGGAGAGGAAACACTAAGAGGTGAAAGAAAGGGAAAAGTGATGGTGGGGCAGGAGAAGGCAAAAGGAAACAGAAGCAAGCTTAAGAAAGCAAAGGTATTGAGGGTGCACATATGTAAACCAATCCATAATAATAGTGGTATTGGTATATGTACCTATATTTGTAAGGCAATACCCTGAAGCTACAGATGGCCCTTGGGCCTTGGCTTATACCTTCCCTCAATACCAGAACATGTTGTTCTAACAGATTGACATTCAGTGATGCTCACATCTCACCACCACCACCCCCCCTTTACACGGTAGCTGAAGACACTATGGTTTCATAAGCAAGTGTGGTGAAGACAGAGACTGGTGCCCAGCTATTAAAATATATAGTGTCTGAGGTCTTCAAGGCTTGAGGTTATCGCCGAATGGCTTAAACAGTTAAGTATTTGACTGTTAGTTGAAAGTTTGACTATTTACACTCAAAGGCTTGGAGCTAAACAAGTGGCCATCTAACAGTGAAGCAACAAGCCTACATGAAAGAAGTACACCGGACAGTGTAATCATGAGGTGTCATTGAGACTGGGCAATGTGCATCAGAAGATTCACAACAAATAGTGAACAAGCAAAGAAAGCTGCATTGGTGAGAATGGAGGGGGCTTGGAGTGGAGACCAACCTATTGCCCATCTTTGGACAATGGAACATCCTTCCACAGAGGGGTCACAAAGAAGGGATGAGTCAATCAGGGTGCAATAGAGAAGTAATGAGTCACACAATATACCTCTGATCCCTGGAGGCCTCCCCACCCTCTGCTATCATGACCTCAGTGCCGTTTCCCAATCTAGACTAGATGGGAGCATGTATGTAGATATAGGCAAGAGGTAAAACTCAAAACATATGGAATCCAGAAACAGGAATGGGACTAGAGATATCAAAAGGGTAGGGGGAAGGGGAGGAGAGACAGGAAAGGAAGAGGACACCAGTCACAATGAATGGCACAAAGCCACACACCCCCATCCAAGGAGAAGAACAACAGAGACCAGAGGGGAAGGAAGACAGTGGTCAGTGTGACATTTGAAAATCATTAACAATCTACAATCTATCAAGGGTCCACTAGGGTTGGGGTAGGGGAGCAGGCAGGGTAAAAATAGCTGATCCCAAGGACTCAATGGAAAATGAATGTCTAGGGGCTGAGCCTGGGTGGCATAAGTGGTTGAGTGCTGGATTGCAGCCTGTGGGCTTGGCAGTTCAAATCCACCTGCGGCTCTCAAGAGCAGTGCTGGATAGCTCCCACGACCACCAGAGGGCAGTGATGCCCCCTCAAAAAAAACCAAAAAAAAAGAAAACGCTAAAAAAGAATGATGGAATATATGCATGAACATATTGGATATAATTGATGTGTGGATTGTAATAAGAATTATAAGCGCTCCCAATAAAATTATTTTTTAAAGAGGTAGAATCTGATCAAGACAAAATAATACAGAAGGAGGAAGTTCAAGTCTCACTGAAGTTAGTATGGAAAACAAATTTCCAGGATTCATGGACTAGCAATTGAAATATTTCAACAAGCTGACGAAACACTGAAGTCCTCACTACCCTATGACTAGAAGACAGCCAACTGGACAATTGATGGGAAGAGATGCATAATTGTGCCCATTCCAAATAGAGGTGACCACACAGAATGTGGAAATTATCAAAAATATAACTTGTATTCTATACCAACAAAATTTTGCTGACAATCATTAAACACCTGCAATCCATCAACAGGAAGCTGCCAGAAATTAAAATCATATTCAGAAGAGGTCTTGGTATAATGTCTAATGGATCATCGCTGAAAGTAGAGAATATCAGAAAGCTGTTACTTGTGTTTTAAGGAATATGCAATGGCAATCCACTGTGTAGATCATAGCAAATCATGGGTAATACTGAGAAGAATAGGGACTCAAGAATATTTCAATATGCTTATATCAAACCATGGACCAAGAAGTAGTTATATAAACGGAACAAGGAAAGCATCAGGAAAGGTTTTCTTCATGCTTCGATCCTTTTATCATGTTCCTTCAATCTGTATGCTAACTGGCATCCAAATTGGAGGAAGGCTCATTACAAATGAGATATATGATAAAAAGGTGACAAAATTTTGTTTGCTGAAAGTGAAGAAGACTTGAAGTACTTGCTGATGAAGATCAAGGATTGCACCCTTTAGTATGGGTCTAAAGAAAACGCAGATCCTTGCAATTGAATCAATAGATGCCTTCATGGTAAACAGAAAATGTAGGTGTTTTCTAGGATTTTATCTTGCTTGTGTCCACAATTAATGCCATGGAAGCTGCAGTCCAGAATTCAAACCATACTTTGCACTGGGTAAATATGTGGCACAATACTTCTTTCAAGTGTTGAAGAGCAAGGATGATATTTTGAAGAATAAGGTACACCTGACAAAGTCATGGAAGCTAATTTTGGAATATTCCATGTACTGAACTCATAGAGCTATAGAAGTAGTTTAGTCCAGCCTGTATCATGCCAGTCCATCATAAGCTAAGCTGAAGATTTTTCCTGACTCCTATAACTACTAAATTCAATAAACCTGGCAGCAGGAAGACCACAGGTTGGTGGAGGTAGAGGCCTATGAATTCAAAGTCCATCAAGTCTACCTCGTAGCTGCAAAGCTGGATGAATAGTAGCTTACAGGCAATATGGCAGACAACTGATAAATGAGTGTCGCTGAGTACAGGGGCCAGATGCAGAATCTGGATCAGCAAGAAGTGAGGTAGTTTCCCCATAATGTCAACTTTTAGTAAGAACTAATACATTTACATTATGATGCTGGTGAAAAATATCAAAAAGTACTACAGACTGCTAAAAGACCAAACAGATATTTTGAAATAGATCCATAATGCTCCTTAGAAGAAAGGATGGTGAAATTTATTCAATTTGTTCTTTGAACATGTGGTGCAGAGAGCCTATGCTCACAAGAGGGACATGATCCTCAATAAAGCAGGAAGTGCGGGAAACCAAAGGAAGACCCTCAACAAGATGGATCGACATAATAACTGCAACAATGGGCTCAAGAATAAGGCACGATTAGGATTGTAGCACAGCGTCGGGCAGGGCTTTGCTTTGTTGTGCATGGGGTCAGTATGGGTCAGAAACAACTTAATGGTACCTACCAACAACAACATCCCTCGTGAAGCCTCCTTTCAGTGACATCGAAGCTCTAACCAGATTAAGGCTATACCGTTCCATTTATACAACTGTTCTTACAACTACTCGGCTGCTCACACAAGATCCCATCATAGATCTGTTTGCATTATGTTTGCTCACATTAAGAGAGGCTACTGGTTCAGCAAAGTGGACATAAAATCTATCACAACCAACTTTCGAATTATTTGGTTATATCCTGCATTGTTTTAGAGTTTATACTTGTATTTAGTGAATAAGAATAGAGTGAAACATCTTGTCCAGGCTAGAAGCTAATATTTTGATTTTATATTTCCTTCATTCCTGGTGAGAATATATATTTGGACTTTATATTCTTTCTCTTTTTCATTTCTTTGCCAACTATACGTTAGGTATTATCAAAGAGAATACGATAGCTTCCTTTAAAATTAAAGAGTTTATTGAGGACACAAAACAATCCAAGATCAATACCCTGGAAGGATTTAGCAAAGCACTACAGTAAAAGGAAATTTTCTTAGAGTTTAAAAACAAAGGATCCAGGAAAATACAAGAAAGGTTTGATTGGTTGAAATTTACAAAATCATGCTTTATCATATAAAATGCTATGCCAAAACAAAGAAGCTCCCTACCGCGGAGTTGATGTCAACTTATGGCAATCCTATAGGACAAGGTAGAACTGCCACTGTGAGTTTCTGACAGAGTAACTCTTTACTTAAACTCTTTACTAAAGTAGAAAGCTCTGTCTTTCACTGGAGGAGAAGCCGATAGCTTTGAATTGCAGACCTTGTGTTAGCAGCCCAATGCATTACCATTATGCCACCGGAGTTCGCCCGACAATTGTTTTTGTTTTTCATACAGCTTTTTGCAGCAGGCAGGGTGGTGGAGTTAGCCTGAATGTATTCTCTTCCTGAGAGGACAGTATGAGGAAAATGTGAAGGGATTGACAAGGGCTTCCAGAATTATGTTAGCTTGTTAGATTTTAACAGAAACAAATATGAAAATGCAGCTTGCCTCGCATCTTTGGCAGAGCCCCCTCCTTGTGCTTATGCTAACAACCAAGTTATTAGCAGCTTCTTCACAGAATCATTCCTGGTTGCTTACTTTCCTTTCATAGACTTTTATCACAATGCTTTATAATTTTTAGGTAATCTTTTAGAATTACCCAAGATTTGCTGGCAGAAAATCATATTCATTCTTCTTCTGAGGATAAATCCAGCTACTAGTCTGAATCCTGGCTATAAAATGCAATCACTAACTATTTTATAAATGAATGGCAATTTAGATAATTTGGGAGTAAATATGATTTCTGTTTTTGATTAAAACACTGCATTCAAATACCACACCAGAACACACTATTTGGGGAATGCTAGGATAATTTCTTATTTTCATTGGTGATCAAGAGGGTGATTAGAATCAAGTTGCCACAAATTATGACAACTAAATGTGAAGCAGGCTGTTGAAATATTTTTTCAGAAATAAAAATATCAAAGCTTTTGCCTTTTTTCTTTAAGACTATTACAATAAAGCCCAAAATTGAAGCATTGCATATATATATATATATGATTTATTATATGTGTTTTAGGGTACAAAGGAGACCACTGTTTCAAATATAATTTTAGGTATTTGTCTTAAAAGAGACAAAAAGAACAGCAAGGTACAGACACATAATACTGATGAATGAATATTTTAGATATCCATTCACAAGATCATAATGCTTATCAAAGATTCAGTCAGGGTGCTAATTAAATCAAGCCCAAAATAAAGGAAATCATTAAAAATTCGTGATTTTTGGCAGATCACAAATTATGGATTGGTGGCAGATCAAGGCACCATAGTTACAGGTGTCTTTGATGAACACATATTTACTATCAAAATTTTTATGAGGCTTCCATCTTCTAAACACTACTGTCATTAGTATAGCTGCATAATTATCATACATTTAAGACATTTGGTTAATAACATAAATTTATAGCAGTGACAATTCATACTAAATTAATTATTTCTTGGATTTTTGTGAAATTATAATTTGGTAATGATTAAGTCACAAAAGCTTCAATTTTCCACTAGTCTGTTCAAGCAGATTAAAATATTTACATATGTTCTTCCATTTATTTAAATATCACTGTTCCCATAACATCATTCCTTTTTTGGCCATAGAATCTTTCAAAATTGCAACTTGACACTTGAATTTATTCTTTGTATTTTTATTTTAGTTTGAGTTATGCGGAGCACCTTCCCTTTTGTGGTTTTTAGCCCCAGATCATTGAATATTTCATTATAATATGGCATTCTGTCATCTCCGGCTGCCCTTTCCAATTTTCTGCTTAATTGTCTTAGGTGATCACTTCTTCTATTTTCCTAGAATACTCTATGAATGAGAGCATCTTTCAGAGTTGTTTATTATATTCACTTTGATATGTTCCATTTCTCCTGTCTTTTTAAAGACATTTTCCTTTCTTCATGTATGATATACTTGATATTATCCGACAGCTTATCAAGACTTCTGTCATTTTGTGTTCAAGAGGTCAAATCTGTTCTCAAAATTCAGATGAGATATACCTATAGCCATATTTTCACTCTCATGTACTTGTTTTAATTTTCTTCAACTTCATCCTGAACTTATATATGAATAATTGAGGGAGGTCTATTTCACAGTTCATCCTAAGCCTTATTTTAGATGCTGATATTGAGACTCTCCATTATATCTTCTGATAACTGTAATCCATTTTATTTTTGTGTATCTCATATGAGAAGTCCATATGTATCATCCTCTTTAGTACTGTTAGGAGATGACATCTTCTTTGAAGAAATTTCTGATCTTACATAATTCTATCATGTGAGCTCTTTGTTTCTATCTAACTTTGTACCTCGCTCTTGGTTTCTAACTTTTTGAATAGAATCACCAATAATTGTTAACTCATCTTTCTTGCAAGCTTAACCAATTTCAGACTGAAGAGGTGGGAGCATTCTTCAATTTCTACCACACTAGATTTGGTGGTTGGTGTATACATTTGAATAATATATTGACTGATATACTGTTAGATCTTATCCTATAACAGGCAGCATTGTACTTTAAGATAGGTCTTGAACAGAATCAAATCTTGAAAAGTATATACCAAACCTTGTATAGAATCAACTCTAGAATCCTGAGACATTGAATCCTATGGAGAAATTACTGACCTACCCAGGAAGCATTTAAAGAGGATGGAAAGAATACAGTAACAAATATATTTTATGGAAAATAACTAACCATAATCCAACCATTTGAAGAACCAATGGCAATTGAGGTAGATGTCTAAGCTGCAGTGAAGGCATTAGCCAAAATCAAAGCCCCAGGAATTAATGGAATAACAATTGAGATGTTTCAACAAGCTGATGGAGCATTGAAAATACTCACTCACCTATACCACAGAATTTTAAAGACAACTTCTTGGGCAACTGACTAGAGTTTGGAGGCTTAATGTCCCTTTTTATATTCTGGAATAGTCTGTATAGAATTGATAGAATTCCCATGTGAAGCCATCTGATCTTGGGCCTTCTGTGGTTGAAAGATTCTTGATGAACATCTCCATTTCTAATTTTTATGAATTGATGCTGGTTTACAACATCCGTTTGTGCTAATTTGGGTAGATGGTTTATTCCTACATATTGTCTATTTCTTCTACACTATCAAACTTGGAGAACGGTCTTTTGTAATAATGTGTTGTTATTTGTTTTATTAATGTGGATCTATTCTAATATAGTCTTTTACAGCAAGCCTCCAAAACTCAATAAATGGAGTTAGGATAACACCTTACCAAACTAGGAAAAGATTCCACAAATACAGAAAACTGCAGACCAATATCTGTCATAAATATGGATGCAAAAGTTCTCAAAAAAAATCTGACCAATATAATCCAACATAATATTAAAAAAATTCATGATGATAGGGTGGGATGCATGACAAAGGATGCTAAAATGGTTCAAAATTCAAAAAACAATCCATATAGTGCACTACATAAACAGGACAAAGAACAAGGACATCAGGATCAGATCAATAAATGCAGAAAAAGTATTTCACAATATATCACACCCATTTTTATTTTTTTAAAAACTCAATAAGATAAAAATACACAAGAAATTCCTCAAGTTAATAAAGGCCATATACAGAAACTCAATGGCCAACAACACATACCTGCGAAAAAACAATTTCCCCTGAAAATGAGAACTAGACAACAATGACCCTTATCAACATTCTTATTCACCATAGCGCCATATATCTTAACCAAAATTGTTAGACAACAGAAAGAAATCAAAGGGATATAGTAGGTCACAGAAGAAGTAAAATTCTTGTTGTTTTCAGGTGACATGATTTTATATGTAGAACACCCTATGGAACCCACGAAAAAACTGTTGGAAACAATTGATGGATTTGGTAAGGTAACTGGATACAATCTTTTGGATTCTGACATACCTGTGAAGAGAGTTTCAAGAGAGACATCAATGACATAAAACCATTTACAAAACCCACACAAAAGATTCAATACATAAGAATAAACAAAAGACCTGTAAAAAGAAAACTTCAGAACAGCATTACAAGAAACAAAGAGAATTATACAAATGGAATAATACCCCCCATTTTATGCCTCCATACAAACTGAGTGCCACCGAGTCAATGCTGATTCAAAGCAACACCCTGTGTGAGTTTCCAGCATGTTGCTGTTTACAGAAGTAGAAAGTCCATCTTTCTCCTGCAGCAAGGCCAGTGGATTTGAACCTCCTGCCACGAAGATTACAGGCCAGCAAGTAACTGTTACACTGTCAGCAGGGCTCCATTCAGGAACATGCAAGCAGTCTACAAATACAGCACTGTTCTAATCTAAATCCCAACTTCATTCTTTAAAGAAATGGAAAGACAAATTACCAACATGATAGGAAGGGGAAGGCACTCAGGATAAGCAAAGAATTTTTCAAAAGAACAAAGTTGGATGCCTTGTATGACCCAAACTCTAAACCTGATACACAGTCACAGTAGTCAAAGCAGCCCTGCCCTGGTATAGTAATAGATACATAGACCAATGGAACAGAATAAAAAACCCAGAAACAAATGCATTTATTTACAGTCACTGATTATTTGACCAAAAGGCCAAAATCATTAAATGGGAAAAAGGATACCTTTTTAACAAATTGTACTTGAAAAAATCGGATCTCTTTCTGCAAAAGAATGAAATGTTCCCCATGCACAAAAGTGAAGTCAAGGATGAATCAAAGACCAAATGGAAGCACCAGAGCAACAAAGATCATAAATGGGAAAATTCTGCCAAACTTAAGAGCAGGGCATTCATAGCTTACCAAATAATTGATGAAGCACACACAGTGGAAGACAAAATACATGACTAGAACCTATTAAAAATAAAATACTTATACACATCAAAAGACTCCATAAAACAAGTAAAATGACAGTCCTTGGATGGGGAAAATATTTAGCAATGACACAATAGAGAAGGGACTAATCACTAATATTTATAGAACTCGGAGACATCTCGGTAGGAAAAAATTCCAAGTAAATGGTAGGTAAAGGACTTGAATAGATAATTGACTAGGGCCACCACTCAAATGGCTAACATACACATAGGGACATGTGCCTGATATATTTTTAAAGGCGTTGCAAATCAGAACAACAATGTCTTATCACCTTACCCCCACAAGAATAACCCAATTCAAAAAAAGAAAACAACATATTCTGGAAATAGTGTGGAGATATTGCTGGTGAGATTACAAATATGAACAGAGGTGGAGAATAATATGGCACTACTGAACACAACTGGGAATAGGAAACCATATGACCAAGCAATACCTTTGCTATGCATATATCTGATCAAAGTAAGACAAACAACTTGAATAGACTATCCCACTCCCATTTTCATTACAGCACAATTTACTATGGCAGGAAACTGGAAACAGCTCAAATGCCCACCAGTTGAATAATAGATAAAGAGACTATGGTAAATGCATCAAAAATTATGATGAAAAAATGAAGCATCGTATAAAGTGAGTAGACCTGGAACCCATATACTGAGTAAAGATGGTCAATCACAAATTGAAAAATACTGTTTATAAATTCAGTACTATAAGGAAAAACACCAAGAAAAAGGCAGGCTTATGCTCTCAAATAATGTAATTTCTACTCTGGTCTCCCAAGCAACAAGGTGGCGAGTCTGCGTAGGGCCAGGAAGCATATCATTGTCATTATATGCACACCTTATAAAACATTTTGATGGAGGACACCTCCACTTTGCTGTAGACTTTTCTCCAAATGAGGGAGGAGGAAGAAGATTATTCAGTCATTGCATACAACTTCATGTAAGATCATGCCAAAGTCATAGATGTTCCTTGTTGCTAGGTGCCATCCCGTCTGCTACGACCTATAACGACCCTATGCACAATGGAACCGAACACTGTGTGGACCTGCCCCATACTCTGATTGTTCTTATGCCTGAGACCATTGCTGCAGCCATGATTCCCATTCATTTTGTTTACAAGTCCATTCACATGCATCCATTCTTCTACAGTCCTTGTAGTGACCATTTATGTTGTTGGAAAAAAGGTATATACTATGAACAAGTTGTTGGTTTCGCATTATCCTATCATGTGATCTCCAGGTTCATTTCTATCACCAAGCCCATATTTTTCAAATACTGTTCTAACTTTGTTTGAAAGTAAAGTGCCTTTTGTTTTGTGCCAGTCACCAATATTTTTAATGCAGCTTGACTCCTTTTTCTATCAATTTCCCACTGAAGTCATTGGTAGAATTCTTCAATTTCTTCATCTTTCACTTTTGTGGTTGTATAAA
Source organism: Nesogale talazaci (assembly GCA_004026705.1). NCBI lineage: Eukaryota > Metazoa > Chordata > Mammalia > Afrosoricida > Tenrecidae > Nesogale > Nesogale talazaci. Next base: position 72,684 of record PVJH01000854.1, read on the forward strand.
AATTTGAATGAGAGTTGTATTGATTGGATTTCCTTGAAGGCATATAGATTTAATTCTATCACAGCTAGTCTTGTACTTCATGATGGATTTTGCAATGTACCTTTTGAAAATGAGTGCCATGAATTTCTCTTGTTGTTACTGGTATAATAAATCATATGATTTTCTAACATAAAATGCCCAATGTCAATCCATTTCAGCATACTAAAGTGTAGAATATCAATGTTCATGTATTCCATTTCATTTTTGATGACTTCTAATTTTCTATATTCATACTTCACACATACCAAGCTCTGGTCATAAGTAGATGTTTATGGTTCTTTTTCCTTACCTTAAATTATGCCCTGTGAGCAAATGAAGAAACCCAGTGCCTTTGGGGATCCTGTTGACATTTGAAATACCCATGATAGAGATTACAGAATCACAGTAGCACACAAACTAATACAACAAACTGAGAGATAAACAGTGGAAAGATAGTACTACTAGAATGATATGAGAACTTTAATGGAAATTCATATCGAGACAGGGGGCCATGACATGTATATGCCAAACAAGGTAAATTACACTTCTATTGGTACATAAATCATGTGAAGTAACTTCCAATTGGGAGGGGGGACATTTAACGATATTTATTTATAATCCAAGACGAAAATACTGCCTGTAGTATATTCAAAATTGGACACTTTTGACCTAATTTCTATACAGTCCCTGGTGACCCAGGCTTTGTGATGTATAATACTGGGACTTTAAAGCCAGAGACATATATTAATCATAGATATATGAATGGATTGGGGGCATGAACTCAATTCTACCACCAATATAAGAATGGTTAGTTCTTATGACATGGCCCTACTCATTACTAGTTCTCATTAAGAGATTCCTGAAGATACAGGTGCTATAGAATAGTGAAGTAATGAAACTACATGGTGCTCAGCTATCAGAAAGAAGAACATCTGTATTATTAAAGTCTTATTTCTAGACAAGCAACCATCCAAATGAGGTGTTACTAAGTCTTCAAGGAAGAATCCTTTTGAGGTGCACAATCCCCTTCATCGCTCACTTAACGTTTTGATGTGGAAACCCCACTAAGCAAACTAGGTTTTACTCTAAACTCACCTGCAGCTTATTTAAACAATTGCATGATCCCTTGTAATCGAGGCTGATGTGCCTTAGTGTGAGAAGCAGATGGCTGCTGTCCCAGAGTTATAGAATTGGTGTTAGTTTGACTTTGATTTGGACCATGTGCTTCTGTGGTTTCCAAATGAATGGGGCCCAGCATTATCATATGTTTTTAGTGCCCTCCTTTCTTTCTGATGACATGTATTGGTCTGATATGCATAGTCCTGCCTCTGTGACCAAGTTTTATTGAACGTTATGCCCCATTACTAACCCCCATTATTCATGTAAATAGTATCCAGTAACTATTTAATTTGTGCAAATTAGCAATTCATGTATTGCAGTATGAAAAACTGGCCTATGCATGTATGATTTCCTGTTCTCAACTGTGTTTTTAATTCTTTGCTTTTCTTAGGTGGCCTGAAGTCAATCCCGTTGTCTAAGTTCATGATACCATCAACAGAATTACCTTATGCCCCGGATGAGGATTTATACTGTTCTCTATCATGAAATGATAAGGATATAGCTAACATAAGCCAGAGACATATATTAATCATAGATATATGAATGGATTGGGGGCATGAACTTAATTCTACCACCAATATAAGAATAGTTAGTTCTTATGACATGGCCCTACTCATTACTAGTTCTCATTAAGAGATTCCTGAAGATACAGGTGCTATAGAATAGTGGTGCTCAGCTATCAGAAAGAAGAACATCTGTATTATTAAAGTCTTGTTTCTAGACAAGCAACAATCCAAATGAGGAATTACTAAGTCCTCAAGGAAGAAGCACACCAGCCTGTGTGGTTGAAGGATTGCAAAATTGAAAATCCAAATCCAAAGCAAGGAACAGTATCAGAGTTTTATTGTGTACACTTACTTTGCAGAAGTCTGTGGATGATGGTGGAAGCTCAAAAATCTATTTTCAGGTTTCCCACATGGAATAAGTCTCTGAAAAATCACTTTTGACCTTAGAGTAGGGATGCTATAAGACAGAGAACATTGTAAAGTTGTTTATGGCAGATGTAGTTAGGAAAGAGTGTAGCACCTAATCATTTGATCTCCCTTTTGGCCCATTTAAAATGCTACAGTTTTCAATATTTTCTGCTTTTTTCAGCTGGTGTTTTTCTCTGCTTTGCTATCTGTTATTTTTCTTGTTTTTTTTTTGTGTGTGTGTCTGTGTTTTTTGGGGGATTTTCTGTAAATGAAATTCAGGATAGATCAATCTATAGAAACAGTAAGTGAGTTAGTAATTACATGAGGGCGTGCCGGCAGAAGTTCAGGGTCACTCACTGGGCGACTTCCCACAAGGTCAGCAGTTGGGACCCACCAGACAGTCCGCAGATGGAAGGTAAGTCATCTCTTCCACTGGTGAGACTTGGAAACGGAAAAGCGTGTTTATACTCTTCACTAAAGCATCCCATCAATGGTAGTGGCTAATAATAATTTGGTTATAAGATCCTCAGAATCATCTGCATTGCACATCCTCTAATTCTCAAATCCCAGCCCAGTTCTTATTAGTAAACAGCCCAGCTGAGGAAAGAAATGAAAAATTACGGGTAACAAGGAAAATTTAGAATATGTTTAAGGTTTATAGAGCAAGAAGGAATACAACAGCTAATCAGTCCACACAGCAAGACAGTTCAACTCAATTCTCTGGAATAGGTAAGGTACCAGAAGTCTTTCAAATCACAAGGTCTGCAGTGTCCAAGGTCAAGGAAGCAGAGCGCAGAGAGCTCCCTCAGGCAATGCAGTCAGAGTATGCCCACAAGCAGCAAACAAAAGGTTGTCAGCAGCAGTCAGGACTCAGGAGTTCAGTGAAGAAGCCGCAAACTGGATATTGAACTCAAGAAATGCAAGGCGACAGGGGCCTCCAGCCTCAACCTCAAGCAACGGACACAGCCCAGTGTGGCAAAGCAGGTCGAAAAGGAGTCTCAAGCTCTAGGGACAGGATCCATTGGTTGGTTTGGCCCACAAGTTGTATAGCATACATGTTTCGGCAGAGAACTAGCCAAAGTGGAAGCATACTGATTAATCTCACATATTCTTACTAGCAAGGATGGCACACTAACCCTAACTACCACAAGTTGCTTTGAGTTATCAGTTCAGACTTATAATGATACTTTTTCAAACAAAACAAAACACTCCTTGGCTCTGTGACATTCTTATAACCTCTGCTATGATCAAACCCACTAATGGAGCCACTGGATCTATACATATCCCTGAAGGTCTCTCTTTTTTTCACTGACTCTCTGCTAGCTAAGCGTTGGGTTATCCTCCAGAGCCTGGTCTCTCCAAATAGCATCTTCTAGCTCAAGAGATGAAGTCTACCTCATCTCTTTAAGGGAGAATTTGGCTGTATTCATCCCGGTACACATATGCTTCTTCTGGAATTCCATGGTATATTTAATATTTCACACCAAAAACAATTCAAATGCATCAACACTTTTGGAGTAAGCAGAGTACTGTGAAATGCAAAACCATTTTTCCTTTCATTGACCTCATCTTAATTAGGGTTCCATCACTTCATTTGAGTCTTGTTGTTTTTGCCATTGCCTTCAATCCTGGAGTTCTTTCTTCAGCTGTTTTTGCTACCTCCTGAAATACTTGAAGATCAAGACATACATTTTAAAACAATGACTATTTATTCTTTCGATGTATATTTTTCAATGCTTACAGCACTGTTCAATATTATGCCTTTAGAATGTCTCAGTATTACAACTTGAGGCTTGAATTTTATTCAGTTCTTACTGATTGAGAAATGCATAGTGTTCTTCCCCCTGTGATCTTCACTTGCTAGGTCCATGCATATTTTGTTTTAATTATTTTCTTTGTCTTCTCAAGATGACCTTTGAATTTATGTTTGGCTCATATCCCATTATTTCTTCCATTTGCTTTAGCCACTTTACATTCAAAAGCAAGTTTCAGAGTTCTTCCAACATCCATTACGGTATTTTCTTTCTTTGTTGTCTCTGTTGACCTTTAGGTTTCTTCAATACGATGCCTTTGTTGTCATCCCATACCTCCCCTGGTCCTTAGTCACCAATGTTTAATATATCAAGACATTTCTTGGTGTAGTCTCTAAATTCAGGGGTACTACACCCAAAATCATAATTTGACTCTTATGAATTTTCCAATGAGCAATTGATGGTCTGCTCCACGGTCCATCACTGCCCTTGTTCTGATTCATCTTCTTCATCATCTCTTTTCACAGTTGTGTTCCATTTAATTCCTTTGTATTATATCTAATAAAGCCCGTGTGAAAACAAAACAAAGCTGCAGAATCAGACTCACAACAGCCCTATAGGACAGTCTAGAACTGTTCCCTAAGGTTTGTAACCCCCAATCTCAAGGTTAGTAGCCTAATGCTTAACCCACTGCACCACCCTGCTTTTTCACAGTCATGCTCATGGTTTAGGTCATTGAAAACAGGGTATTTCCTCAATCTTGTAAAAATGTATGATGGAGTCTCTCATGTCATTTCATCAATAAATTAATATATTCCATCTACAAATTATTTTTTGTTTCCAACTGTCCATTCTGATCACTGGTACTTATCAAAGCATCTTGTTTGCATTTTGATCAATCTCTTCCTGAAGAATTTAGTTAAAAATCTTCAATTTCCTCCTGCGCAGCATTAGTGGTTGATGTATAAAATTTAACACTTTTATTAAATTGTTTTCTTACAGGAATATGAATACTGTCCAATCACTGAGAATTATAATTCAACATAGATCTATAGACATTCTTTTTGATGATTAAAGTCATACTATTCCTCTTTAATTTTGCATTTCCAGCATAGTAGACCAAATGATTGTTTGATTCAAAATGGCCAGTATCAGTTCATATCTTCTCATTAATGCCAAAGTTATTAGTATTTATGCATTCCATTACATTTTTGACAACTTTCAAAATACTAAATTCATATTTCATTCATTCCATGATCCAGTTTTTAATGGATGTTTGCAACCCCCCATCCTTGCCATCCAGAGGATCCAACAGTGTTATGAAGATTGTTATGAATTGAATAGTGCCCTTAAATATTCTGAGCGGTGATTCTTATCTTATACCTGTGAATAAAATACAATTTAAGAAAAGTTTCTTTTTCTTTATGTTATTGAGATTATAAAAGTATCCTGCTGCTTTTAGGTAGCAACTTTTGGGTCTGACCTGTGTACAATATAAAGTGATCACACATCATCCTCACAATCGTTCTGTGAGGACAAGACCGAACCTTCCAAAAATGGTTGCTGCAACTAAGCAGACACTCCTTGTGTGTTCTTGGGTCCACTGTATAATAGTCTTCTCTCACAGATAGCCGGGAATCACAGTTCAAAAAGGCATTGTGAATTCTTCCTATACCTTTTCTTAGTCTGAGTTATAAGAGTTTGGCATATATTAATTAGCATTATAACATGGATAGCTTCAGCGGACCTAGATAGCTCCCCCACCCATTTCAGCATCAGCTTAAGATGGAGCTTTCCAGCCTGGTCAGCAGATGGAAGAAGCAGTACTGTTTATCTTAGTCTGTAAGTCTCTGGATATAGTAATATAATATCCCAGATTGGCTGCAGGTCAGTTGTTCATTCTCCAGGTACTTATTCATAGAGAACTTCTTTTCTACTTGATGTTGAGAAGACTAAACTCATATCTATATTTGAGTATATTATTGCAAACACTATGTCAGTAGACTTTGTTGAGGATATTCCAATATTTAATGGACCTTCTTTTTTACCACTCCCACCTGTCTGTTGGCGTATCCTACTGTGGTGGCATGTCTACTATTTTGATGCTAGAAGCTATCTTACTGGTATTTCAAATGCCAGCAGGATCATTCAACGTGAGCAGGTTTCAGCATGGCTTCTACACTAAAAAACAGACTACAGAGAAGGAATAAATTGTGCATTTCAATGGAATTAATGACAAATAACCTTATGAGTTGCCTCAAAATATTTTCAGATATTGAAAACCTAATGAATGGGAGCAGAATATTATCAGAGACAAAGCTAGATGATGGGTACCTCAGGTTCATTTTCAAAGTAGAGAAGACCATAATGATGTGGATGAAGTAAAGCTTCTGAGAATAAAAGCCTCGGGGACCTTCATTGCTGATGCTGCATGACTCAAAGTGAGAAGAAAATACTGAAAATAGCTATTAATAAGTTGAACATGGAATGTCCAAAATAAGAATCTAGGAAAATCAAGGTTTGTAAAACATGAAATGGAACTTCTAAAGGTTGATATTCTAGGTGTTAGTGAACTGAAATCTGTTGGCACTTTCCACTTTGATTTAAAGAATCATATGGCTTACCGTGACTGGGATAACAAATTCAAGAGAAAGAGCGACACATTTTTTTGTCAAAAGAGACATTCCAGGATTTATCCTGAATCAAAATGCTGTCTGTGATAGGACAAAATCTAGATCCATACTAGGAAATCCAGTTAATACAATTATTATTTAAATTTATGCCCCAACACTAAAGTTAGTGCTGCAAAAGCTGAAGAATTCTACAAAATACTTCAATCTGAAATTGATCAAACATGCAATCAAAATGCATAAATAATTGCTGTCATTTGAAATTCAAAAGTTGGAAACAGTGGTGAAAAAAGCTGATGGTGCCCAGCTATCAAAAGATGTAGTGTCTAGGTCTTAAAGGCCTAAAAATAAACAAGCAGCCATCTAGCTAAGAAGCAACAAAGCCCACATGGAGGAAGCACCCCATCTTGAATTACTATGAGATCTCAAAGGGATCAGTTATTAGGTTTCAAAAAACTAAAAATCACAACAATGCCTGTCCACCTTCCTGATAATGATCACTGAGGACAAATGTGTGTATAAGCAAATGTGGTGAAGAAAGCTGATGATACCTGGCTATCAAAAGATATAGCATCTGGGATTCGAAAGTAAACTAGTGGCCATCTAGCTGAGAAGTAACGAAGCACACATGGAAGAAGCACAGCAGCCTGTGTGATGATAAGGTGTCAAAGGGATCAGGTATCAGTCATAAAAGAAGCAAAAATTTTATCATTATAAATGAGGGACAGTACAGTTTGGGGACCCAAAGCCCATGAAAAGGTGTAGCAACATCCCCTTATAGAGAGGTTGCAGGGAGGAGATTAAGCAGACAAGGCCATGAAACTTTCCTCTAGTTCTTGAATGCTTCCTTCCACCCACTGTCATGATACCAGTTCTACCTTACAAATCCAGGTAGACCAGGGAATGTACTCTGGAGCCGGAAACATGGGGAATTCAGGACAGATGATCCCTTCACGACCAATGGTGATACCGGGAGGGTGGAGGGAAGGTGGAGTAGAAAGGAAGAACCAATTGCAGGGATCTACATATAACTTCCTCCCTGGGGTATGGGCAACATGGAAGTGGGTGAAGGGAAACATCGGACAGTGCATGATATGGCAAAATAATGACAACTTATAAATTATTAAGGGTTCATGGGGGAGGGGGAGTGGGGAGAGAGGGGAAATATGAGAAGTTGATACCAAGGGCCTAAGTAGAAGGAGAAGAAAAGGAGAAGAGAATAATGATGGCAGCCAATGTGAAAATGCGGTCTGCACACAATTTGTGTTTGTATTGATCTTGGTAAGAGTTGTATAGACCACCAATGAAATGATTTATTAAAAATAAATAAATAAAAAAAAATTTAAGTTGGAAGCAAAGAGGAAGTAACAATATGGGCAAATATGCTCTTGGTGATAGAATTGAGTCTGAAGCTTGTATGAACAAAGTTGCAAGGCCAGGAACTTCCTCATAGGAAATGCCTTTTTTCGACAACAAAATGGCAATTATGGATGTGGACTTCTATGGGAAGTGACAAAAGAAAAGGTGAATGTTAGCAAATAAATTCAGGCCAAGGGCCTATGATGGGACAACCCATCAATTGATCTTTGTAAGTTCAGACTGAAGCGGAAAGAAAACAAGTCCATTGATGCATTAAGCCTTAATTACAGAAGACCTGGAGAGCTTTGCCATTACATCAAGAACATCATATATGAAGAAAGGAAAATGGCATTTAAAAGATAGAAAATAAATAAAAGATCAGTCTAGATGTTAAAAGAGACTCTGAAACATGTTCTTAGTTGCAAAGTAGCTAAAGGAAACGAGATAAAAATGATGATGTTGTGCTAGTCTAGGTAGACTAGAGAAACAAATTCATAAACACGAATATGTATATAAAGGAGAGGTTTATATACAAGATGAATTGAACATTGAGAAAGCATCCCAACCCATTCCAGTCCAAGTCCACAAGTCTGCTATTAGTCCATATGTCCGCTATCAGTGTATAAAGTCTTCTTCAGACTCATGAAACGCTTGAGATGACACTGAATGCAGGATGATCACAAGCCAGTGGGTAGAAAGTCTTTGGATCCAGTGATGTTGTAGGCATCTAGGCACTGGCAGGAGTCTCCACATGACTTCTCTAAGTCCAGGTTTCTTGTTGCACCAGGGTAGGTTCCCTTGGCTTCTAAGGGATGTGTTGCAGGGAGCCAGCTTTTTCAGTGGAGTCTCTAAGGCAGTAAGCTTTGTCAGTAAAAATTCTCCAAGCAAGTGGGTGAGTGTCTCCTTCTAAGAAGGAAGCACCAGATTTCCCTGAATTCTCAGAGGAGAGAAACATGCCCACACAAAGGTCTCATTGGCTATCTCAAGATGACAGAGTATACTTCACCCCTACACTCTTAATCCTCAAATTGACATAAGATTAGGTGACTACCACAAACATCAAAAAGCTGAACAGAAATTTCAACAGGCAGCTCAAGAAGACAAAGTAAAGAGGAAGGACACACTCAGTTTATCTTAAACTGGAAGAGCTTAAGAAAAATTTAAGCTTCAGGATGTAATTTTGAAAGGTTCAATATAAAGTATTTAATGATGAAGGAAGGATCAAAATAAAGTGAGAATACATAGAGTCACTGTACCAAAAAGAACTAGTGGTTATTCAACCATTTCAAGAGGCAGCATATCATCAAATACAGTGGTCCTGAAGGAATAAGTACAAGCTGAACTGAAGGCATTAGCCCAAAACAAGGCATAGATGGAATGATAATTAAAATGTTTCAAAAATCTGAAGAATTACTGAGAGTATTTATTTGCTTTTGTTAGGAAACTTGGTCAACTGACTATCACAGACCCATGTTTGGGCCCATTTAAAAAAAAGGTGACAAAAATGAATAAATTATAGCATACCGCATCATGGATAAGTAAATAACAGTGATTGAAATAAATAAATAAAACACAACCTAAAACAGAACAAAAAGGGGACCCAGTAGAATGTTAAAATGAGAAGAAAAAAAATGTGAAAATGATTGAATCATTGATATAAGATGCAATTTGTCATCATTTTCCGTGTGCATAAGCAAATGTGGTGAAGAGAACTGATAGTGCCTGACTATCAAAAGATATAGTGTCTGGGGTTTTAAAGTCTTGAATAAACCAGAAGCCATCCAGCTCAGAAGCAACAAAGTCCACATGGAAGAAGCACGCCAGCCTCTGTAACCACAAGGTGTTGAAGGAATCTGGTGTCAGGCATCAAATAATTAAAATTATATCATTATAAATGGGGAGGGGAGTACAGATTGGGGACCCAAAGCCCATCAATAGGTGAAGCGACATCCTTTTACAGAGGGATTTCAGGGAAGAATTGAGTCAGTTAAGGCACAGTGTAGTAACAATGAAATATGCAACCTTCCTCTAGTTCTCAAATGCTTCCTCCCACCCACTATCATGATCCCAATTCTACCAGACAAATCCAGCTAGAACAGGGGATGTACACTTGAGTTGGAAACATGGGGGGTTTAGGGTAGATGTTTCCTCAGGACTAGTGGTGGGTGTGGTGAGAGTGGGAGGGTGGAAGGATGGTGGAATATAAAGGGGGAACCAATTTCAGGGATGTACATGTAACCTCTCTGGGGCATGGACAACAGGGAAGTGAGGGAAGAGATATGCTGGACAGTGTATGACATGAAAAAGTAATAATAATTTGCAAATTATTAAGGGTTCATAGGGGAGTGGAAGGGGGAAGGTAAATAGGGGGAGCTGGTACTGGGGTTATAAGGGGAGGGAGGATGTTTTCAGAGTGATGATGACAACAAGTGTGCAAATGTGGCCTGCATACAATTGATGTATGTATGGATCTTGAGGGGAGGTGTATGAGTCCTCAATAAAATGATTCACAAAAAAATAGGAAGGGGGAAGAGCAGCTTATACCAAGGGCTCAAGTAGAAAATATTTGGAAATGAATATGGCAACATGTCAACAAATATGCTTGATACAAAAATGTTATCAGAACTGTAAGAACCCCCAATAAAATTATTTTTTAAAAAAGATGTAATTAAAATTTTACTGATGATCATCCAACAACAGTTGCAGCCGTACGTTGAAAGGGAGCTGCCAGATGTTTATGCTGGATTCAGAAGAGGACATGTAATTAGGAATTTCATTGCTCTCAAATAAATCTTGGCAGAAATAGAATAACAGAAAGATATTTACTTGTGTGTAGTTGTCTTTGCAAAGGCATTCAACTTTGTGCATCATGACAAACTATGCGCAGACTTGAGAAGAATGGAAACCAGATTACATCAACATATACAAAAAAAACCTGTATATGGATCAAGAGGCGGCAATGGACAGAACAAAGGCATATGTAGTGTTTTAAATTCAGGAAGAGTGTGCGTCAGGGTTATACCCTCTTACAATACTTATTGAATTTGTATGCTGAGCAAATAACCAGTGAATTTGACTTATGTGAAGACTGTGTCATCAGAACTAGAGGAAGGCTTATTAATAAGCTGCCACATGTTGATGATACAAGCTTGCTTGCTGAAAGTGAGGAGAACTTGAAATACTTGCTGATAAAGAAATGCAACCTTCAGCATGCATTACAACTCAGTGTAAAGAAGTCCCAACTCTTCACATGTTAATGGAGAAAAGAGTTAATGTTGTCAAGGATTTAGTCTTCTTTGGAGCCAAAATCCATGGGAAGCAAAGGACAAGAGCTCAAACCATGCATTGCGTTGGGCAAATCTACGGCTTACGATTTTTTTAAAGGGTTGAGAAGCAAGGAAATTACTTTGAGGACTAAGGTTCATTGGACCCAAGTCATTTTCAGTTCCTCATATATATGTGAAAGTTGGACATTGAATAAAGAAGCATCTATGCCTTTGAAATGCGGCGCTGGTGAAGAATTTTGCAAGTACCATGGACTGTTCAAGAACAAACCTTTTGGGGTAAAGTACAACTAGAATGCTCCTTAGAGACAAGACTTGGGAGATTTCCTCTCATCTACTTTGGACATGTTATCAGAAGAGCAGAGTCCCTTGGGAAGGACATCATGTTCTGTAGTGAAGGGTCAATGAGGAAAAAGGAACTGTCTGGTCAAGATGCATGGCCACCATGTCTATAATGATGGGTTCAAACAAAGAACAATTGTGGGTACAGTACAGGACCAGGTTGTATATTATTTGGTTGTATGAATGGTCACTATGAGTGGGAACTGTTTGAATGACACAGAACATCAACTACTTCACTAAACACGATGTGGTTCTCCATGGTGCGGTGCTTCCTGATGATATACTCAAACAGATGAGTCAAAGTACTACCACACTTACCTTTTAGGGACTTTCTAGATCTACTTTTTCCAAGACACATCTGTTATGTATCATGTCAGTATAAAATGTGCTTAAGGCAATCGATTGTGAGCTATAAAAGTGCAGACTTGGCATAGTAGAACTCAAGCACTGATGGAGATAGATGCCATGTGGCACGGAGATTTGCAAGAAGTAGCACAACAAAAATTAGACAGACTAAAGAAGTAAGTACAGTGAAAGCTTTCTCCTTGTATTAGTGTCCTAAAGACAGATTCTTAAGGTCCAAAACAGTGAAAAAAGGGATTTCTGTTTCTGAAAGTCATCCACATGGTTTTTGTTCTGTTATAGAAGTTTAACAAATTTAAGGAAAAGGTTATTTTTCTTTTCATTGAATGCATTTTATTTAATAAAACAGTTTAATAAACCTGTTAATGATTGTAGATTTAAAAATAGTCAACTATATGGCAAATCATTTATTTTAAGAGTATAAATGAAGACATTTAGGGATATATTTTTTTCTGTTTTACAGTTTTATTGGCACATAATCGACATATCATGCAATTCAGTCATTCATGCATATCAAGAAGAATTATGCAACCATTATCACAATCAATTTTAGAACTTTCATATTCCTCCCTGTGATCAAATCTCTCAAAATGAATCCTGTCATCACATTCAGTTCTAGTGTGCTCCGTCCCCTTCAGCCTTCATTGTTTATTTTCAAAACTACTTCATTCTCCCCTTATCATCCCTTGCCTCCACATCCCCTACAAAAACTTGCTTCAGTCATTATTTCTATGTATCCATTACTTCTGTATTTCACAAACTGGTAAGCCTATCAGAAAAAATGAAAAATCAAAAATGAATAAAGTGGTAAGGATAAAGTAATAATGACATAGAGATAAAATTTCAAAAATGCGTAAGAAAGAAAAGACCACCATCAATATTTTAAAAGCCAGGGAAGAAATTTTTGTTATTGAACAAACAAGAGATCCATTTACCTTGAACAAATCCAGGTTGAGTCTAGAGGGAGATCAAGTGACCCAGTATCAAGCAAGCTTGATCCAGCACAATCAGTATTATATTTGATAATAAGTCTGTTCCAGAAATCTGCCTGTGGCTAGTGAGACCTGCTAGTGGCTTAATGTAATAGGTGGGTTTGGGGTTCTCACCGTCCTCTACAGTCTTCCACCAATTGTGTTCACAATTCTAACTCTGATACATCCATTGTTCAATTTTGTGCTATTCCAGGTAGACAAGAGAAACAAATGCACAGAGACTCATGTGTATAAGAAAGACTTGACTGAGCCCCAGTGGTGTAGTGGTTGAATGCAGGACTGCGGCCCACTGGGTTGGCGGTTCAAATCCAGCAGCAGGTCTCCAGGAGCAAGGCTGGGCCTCACACTCCCACCAGAGGGCAGTGATGCCCCCCCAAAAAAGAAAGACTCATATAAATGAGCAGTTGTTTATCAATTAAAAGATCCCAGCCCAGTTCAGACCAAGTCCATAAGGCTATCATTGACCTATATGTCTGATACTAGCCTATAAATTTTCTTTAGATTCATGCAGCCACGCAATGATGCCGAATTCAGGAAGATCACAGGCCAGTGGATGGAAAGTCTTATGGATCCACTGGCAGTGGAATCGTCTCAGTGCTGATGTGGACCTCCATGTGGCTCCTCCAGATCCTGGACTATGGATCCATCATTGCATTTCCATGTGACTTGTCAACAGGAAGGTCAAGCAGAGAGGAAGATTGGAGTTCCCAAAATCTTTAAGAGACGGTCATATCCACACAGAGACCCCAATGGCTAAGGCATGATTGACGGGCAAGCCTCCAGTTCTTCATTCAAGTTGACAGGAGATTATGTAACTGCCGTATATTTGAATTTTGTTATTGTCATCATTGGATCACACAAGCTGGTTTGGTTCTTCTTGTGGACTTAATTGGTTCCTTGCTTAGATGACTGCTTGTTTGAATATAATCCTTTAAGACTCCAGACACTATTTGAATTAAAAGAAGGCACCATCTGTTCTCTTCATCATCCTTTTTTTATAGCACGTTTGCATTCAAGGATCATTTTACTGAGGTGAGCATTGAGTTCGACCATGTTATCAGCATAAAGTATTCTTAAATTGGGTTTAGAGTTAAATAGGGGCCCATAATTCAGCTGTATGTCCATGGAATAAGCATAATTGAGATTTACTTTGGGAGTCATCTTATAACAAAATCAAACCCCCAGAAGACCAACTACACTAGCACCAGCAAACAAATAATCAAACAAATAAACATGCTCAATAAAAAACAAAAGACGGAAAAACAAAGACCCACAGAACAAAAATGTACTGTTAATCATCCCTCTGGGATATGAGGTGATTGCATTCATTACATCATCATCTTTCCCAGTGCTACAGCACTCCAGACCCTATCAGTATGAGGGACCAATTCAAGTATAGTTCCACCTTGAGCCACAGCCCCTGAGCTGTTGTCCTACATAGTGTGATCTCTCATTCTATCGTACTCTGCTTGCCCTAAACTTCGGGGTTGGGGCCAGGGGAAACTTCCTGGTTTAGTTCTTCCAAATGCAGATCTCTACTCAACAGATAAAAACCTGTAATGCCATTGTGAGGGGGCGTCGACAAATGAAATATATAACGATCCTGGCTCCTTTTCATTAGATCCCACTGAGCCAGGGATTCCCCCCAAGGTCCAGTGACCACCAATTCCACAGTCACTGGGAGGCCACTCTGCTTCCTCTCCCATTAGTCCCCTTGTCCAAGGGTTCAGACGACTTTGAGCAGGGCTCAGTTCATTCAGCTGGATCTCTGTGATAGGTTTATGGTGTCAACCTGGCCAATAGGAACAGGTGGGACTAATCAGATCACAGTTTGATTGGAGGGCAAAGAGATAAATGTCTCTGCAAGGCCTGCCACCCTCTCTGTCTTGCTCTCTGGTAATCAGACCAGTGTGCTGTTGCTTTAGCTAGTTCTCTGCCTCAACCTGTGAGCTACAATACCTGTGGGTCAGGCCAACCCATGGATTGTGTCCTTAGAAGTTGAGGCTCTTATGAAACTTGCATCACCATGCTGCTTGGTGCATACATTGCTCCAAGCTGTTGGATCCTTTTGCCTTGCTTCCATTTAGTTCGATATTCCACCTTACTCTGTTTCACTAAGTTCCCTAGCTGACTGTTGGTGACCCACCCTGTTGCTTGCTGCCTGTGGGTAGACTCTGCCTTCCTATCTTGCTTGAGGAAGGACTCTGCTGTCTGCTTCCTTGATCTTGAACCTGCAGCCCTCAAGAATTGAAGGACTTCTAGTATATTAACTGTTCCACAGAAGTGAGTTGAACTGAGCCCTCTGTACTGCTGTGTGGACTAATTAGCTTTTATAGTGCTTCTCTCTCTCTCTCTCTCATATATATATATATATATATATATATATATATATATATGTATAAAATCAAAAGTGTCCTGGTTTCATTTCCCTAGAGAACCCTGCCCAACATAACCTCTATGTTAATTTTTTCTGCTGTAGCCAAATACAGGGTTTTTAAAAAAATTATTGAAATATAATACATATACCATACAATTAAATTATTTGAATATATTCAAAAGAGTTACATGATCATTACCACTATCAATTTTAGAAGATTTTCTTCATCCCTAAACTTCCCTGTCATAATCTTATGAATTTTATTCTATTTATTGCCTCAATAAATGCACTTATCCTGAATTTCTCATGAAAAAAATCATAGCAACTAGAAGAAAAAACACAACAACACAGTAACCATATAGGTCACCGAAACAATCAAGAGAAAACAGAAAATAATAAAAACTAGAATTCCCTTTCTACTCAAGGCTATCCATAATTTCTTATTACCCACGCAGTTTAATGCCTTGGCATAGCCTTTATAGTATAAGTAAACATCTTCCTGATATTTTCTCCTTGCTGCAAGATTCATGTGACAACAGCAAAATCCTTTATTCAATGTCCTCTTCTGAATCTGACTGCAACTGTTGTTGAATGATCTTCAGCGAATTTTATTTGCATATATAATAATGATACTGTTCTATAAGAAATCTGTTGGGTCTATTTTCTATGGAATAGAAACATATAGGTATCGCTTTCAGTGAGACAAGTAGCTGTCTTTCAACATTCCTGACATAAATGCGTAAGTACTTCTAATGGTTTATCAGCGTTTTGGAACATTTCAGCTAGTATGCAATCCGCTCCTGGGAAATTTTTGTGGGCTCTTGTTTCCAGTGCATCCAGAACTTCTTCATTCAGCACCATTGGCTCTTGCTTATATGCTATCTCATCAAATGTCGACTTCTTCCCATTTTCTTTTGATGTTTCCTGCATTATTCAATATTTTACCCCTAGAATCTTTCAATATTGAATCTCTAGGCTTGAATTTTCTACTGTTTTTTTTCAGTTTTCTTACTATAGACTTTACACAATTATAATATTTTCATTTTTTCTTCTCAAGCTGCCCTTTAAAATTTCCTCTTCAACTCATTTTCTTCCTCATTTATTCCACTTCCCTTGGCAATTCAAGGATTAAGAGTAGGTTTCAGAGTCTCTTCTGACATTCACTTTGATCTTTTCATTCTTTCATCACCACTTAATGACCTTTTGCTTTCTTCATGAAAGATAATCCGATTGTGTTCCCACAGCTCTCCAGATCTTCTGTCATTAGTATTCAATGTATTAAATCACGTATTCAAATGTTCTCAATATTCAAGTGGGATTTACTCAATATCATATTTTGACTCTTGCAACCTTGTTTTAATTTTCTTCAGCTTCAACCTGAACTTATATATGAGCAATTGGTATTCTCTTCTATTGTTAGACCTTGACCTGATTTAGTTGCTGGTATTGAGCTTCCCACAAATATACTCCATTTGATTTCTGTTTACTCCATCTGGAGAAATTCATATGCATAGTTTCAGTTTGTGCTGTTGATAAAAAGCCATTGCTATGAACACATCACCAGTCTTGTGAAATTCTTTCATGTGATCTCCAGTTTCATTTCTCTCATCAAGGCCATATGTTCCACCTGCTATTATTTCCTCTGTTTCCAACTTTTGAATTCTAATTGTCCATAATTATCAATCCATCTCGACTGCATGTTTGATCACTGTCAAACAGACAACATTTGTAGAATTCATTTTTTGCATCACTATACTAATAGTTGTTGGTGCATAAATTTGAATTGTATTGATTGTACTTCCTTGAATTTTGATAAATAAAAATCACAGCCAGCATTGTACTTCAAGATAGATCTTGCAGTACTGTTTCTGATAATGAATGCACCTTCATTCCTCTTGATTGTTTCATTCCCAGCAAAGTAAAGCAATATATTTTCTAATTCAAAATAGTCAATTCCAGTCCATTTCAGCTCACTACTGCCGAAGGCATCCATTTTTATGGTTTCTATTTAATTTTAGATGATTTACCATTTTCACAGATTCATACTTCATACTCTTCAAGATCCTAATATTAGTTGATTCTTGTGGCTATTTATTCTTACCTTGAGTTGTTTCCTATCAGCAAGTGAAGACACATAAGGTTCTACTTCCAAAGATTTTACTCCCTCCATTGTCAACTCTTCCTTGAAAAAGTAGCTCCTCATCAGTCACGTTTTGAGTGGCTTCCAGCTCAAAAGGGCCCATGCTCTCTGATTACCTCCAACAATGATCTGCTTTCTATTCTTTAGGCTTTCAGGAGCTGACGATGTTTTGAAACTATACAAAAGGTTTTAGGCTCCTTCTTCCTATGAAGTGGGATGCCGATCCCTTCTTTGTAGTATGTTCTTAGATTGTAAGTCCCACTGAAGTCAGTTCACTTTGGGTAACCCAGCTGGCATTTTAATACTAGTGACATAACTTACAGCTTTATAGCAACAAACAAAACACCACAGTAAGACAAACTGACATAACTGGTACACGGAACAAGAGACAGTTGTGTGAAAAGCAAACAAGGATTTAGTGTATGCTTTAAAATCAGGAAGGGTGTATGACAACGATGTATTCTTTCACAATATTAATTCAATCTATATGCTGAGAACATGCAGAAGCTGGCCTATGTAAAAAAGAATTAGGAGTGAATATTAGAGAGGTCCTCCATGTCACAGCATTTCTTGTTCAAAGCATTTCTTCTTACAACAGAAACAGGCCCCTTTCTAAAGATGAGAAGAGAGACATTACTGTCTCTGAAGAGAAATCTCAAGTCATCCTGCTCCTTTTTTAGGTCTGGAAGCTGATCTAGGTCATATAAAAGAAAATAAGAAGATGGATTTACAAGCAGTGCGTAGAGGAGACAGAAAATAATGCTATTTGAGAGCTTGTGTCAAAACTTAATATTTTGTTTGGGATTTCATAAGCGTTGATGAATTTTTGAGATATTTAACTGTGGGAATTTGTTTATTGTCTATTATAACAATGGAACATATGAAGATGTACTTCTCTGTAGTTTAAAATGAATTATATGAGCCATGTAATACCAGGAATTTATTACGTTACAGTGTGTCCTTAGACAAAATTGAATTTTTTCTAAACTTCTAAACCTCGTCTCCCCCTCCAAAAAAAAAAAGAAGGAAAATACCACGAACTTTTGTGTGTGACTCAGTTGACTAGAGAAACAAATCCAGAGACACTCTTGTATGCATAAAAAAGGAACTTTTATATCAAGGAGTAGTTGGATATCAAGGAAACATCCTATCCAAGTCCTAAGCAAGTGCATAATTCCAATATCAACCTATAAATTCCTCTTTAGATTCACTCAACTACATACAATAATGCAAATTGCAGGAAGATAACAGTCCAGTGGGTGCCGTCTTGTGGATCCAGTGGCAGTGGAAGCATCTCCAGGGCTCTCAGAGGTCTCAGCCTGGCTCTGAGTGGCTTGTCAACAGGTGGTGAAAGCAAAGAAAGAGAGTGGCCTGCCTCCAGGGAGCCATTTATTTATGTCATCCACAAATCAAGCTGTGACCTATTTGACAAGCTAAACTCTGCCCTTATGGCTTTCTACAGTAAGCCATGTGGGCACAGAAATTTGACTATCACAACTGCTAACAGAACACATATATCTGTCTTAGAAGAAGTGTGGTCAGGGAGTGCCCCTTAGAGGTAAGGATGACGAAACTTCATCTTACATACTTTGGACACTTTGTCAGTAGAGACTAGTCCCTACAGAGGGACGGCATGCTTGGTAAAGTAGAGGGGTACAGAAAGAAAGACTCTCAAAAATGGGCTCAAACATAGAAACAATTGTGGGGATGTTACATGACCAAAGTGTGTTTAGTTTTTTGTGTGTATGGTCCCTATGGGTTGAAACCAACTTGATAGCATCAAACAACAATAGTAGGACAAATTCAAATGGATCAAAGCGAGAACAAATGGCAAGATGTTAAAATTTAACCTCACTTTCTGACACATTCTCTGAGGACAAGGCTTTTCACATTTCTGGTCAATGGTATGAGAGAATTCAACGAAGGCATAATCCACTTGGGGACTTTGCAAATGGATTTGGGACTCCCACTGTCATCCTTAGTTTTCTGCAAACCAGTGTTCATAATTAAATCTCTGATACTGTTCTCCCCTCTAATCTTGGATTTTTTTATTTATAAATCCTTGGATCACACAGCCTGGTGTACTTCTTCAGTGTGGAATTTGCTGGCACATCCCTTACTTGCTTGCTTTTTTGTGTTTTGTTTTATAATAATCTTATTGGGGACTCATACAACTCTTATCACAATCCACGCATACATGCAGTGTGTCAAACACTTTTGTACATTTGTTTCCCACATTGTTCTCAAAACACTTGCTTTCCATTTGAGCCCCTGGTATCCGCTCCTCATTTTTCCCCTCCCTCCCTGCTGCCCCGCCAATGAGCCCCTGATAATTTATAAATTATTATCATTTTCTCATATCTTACACCATCCAATGTCTTCCCTCACCCACTTCTCCCCTGACCGTCCCCCAGGGAGGAGGCCATACAAAGATCCTTGCAATCTGTTCTCCCTTTCTACCCCATCTTTCTTCCACCCTCCTATTATCACCCTTCTCACCACCGGTCCTAAGGTTTTCCTATGGCCTGGAGTCCCTGTGTTTCCAGTTTCTATCTTCACTGGTGTACATCATCTGGTCCAGCCAGATTTGTAATGTAAAACTTGGATCATGATGGGGAGTAGGGAGGACTAGAGGAACATTGTATGTTTCATCATTGCTACACTGCACCCTGATGCCTCATCCCCTCCCGAGCCTTCTGTGAGGGAATGTCCAGTTGCCCACAAATGGGCTTTGGACTCCCACTCTGCACTCCCACTCATACTCCATGATATAACTTTTGGTTCTTTGATGCCTTAAAGCTGATCCCCTCAACACCTCTTAATCACCCAGGCTGCTGTGCTTCTTCCATGTGGGCTTTGTTGCTTCATGGTTAGATGAAGCCTTTGGTTTATCTTGAAGCCTTTAAGACTTAATATCCTCTGATAGCCGGGAGCCACCAGCTTTCTTAGTCACTTTTGCTTATGCCCCTGCTTTGTCACAGCGATCATGTCAGAACAGACTGGTGTGTTTTTCACTTGTGGGCTTTGTTGTTTCTCAGCTAGATGTCCGCTTGATTTTCTTCAAGCCTTTAAGATGCCAAGCGCTACATTGGCTGCTTGTTTTAAGACAAGCACTTAAGACCACAGATGCTTTATTTTTCTGTTAGCCAAGCACTATCCACTTTGCTCTAGCAACCATAACATCAGTGATCCCACTTTCAATGAGATAAAGTATTGAGCAAGGCGGCATCATCAGATCTGAATGTCTTGAATAGAGATTAAGGTTATATATGTGTGAGCTCAAAATTCACTCATATACCTTAGGTTTACACACAGAAATATATATGCATATATGTATGCTTTTTTCACTTTATAGGCAGCATCATCTGCTTCTGAGGTATCAAATAGGTAGCCTCCGTGAGGCCTTTAGTAATCATTATAATAGTATCACAAAAATAATCAAAGGGATAGGATTTAAACCACTTGTAATAAATGGTATATTCATTTTTGGGACAACTTTTAAACGAAAATTTTTAGACTACCATGTATGGGATATAATTTATACACATTTTTAAAAATTAAGTGACTGGATATGTTTAAGAAAACAATGACGGTTGGGCATGGGGTACAAAGTTAAATAATAGGCATTCACTGCGGCAGAACCCTGTCACCAGAAGTAAGTCAGCAGAAGTAAGACATATGTTTAAAATAAAGGTAGAAATACATGGTAGCCTTGAGTTGCCTTTTAATGGAAAATCTCAAAAATGCTAGTGGTTTAAATGAAAGCTAATCCAAGTGCAGGAATTGTGGTAGCAGCCCTTTCCTTCATTTCTCATTTGAGCTTTGCAACTCTAAGTCCAAAGGAGTGTGTGAGTTCCTTTAACCTGCAACAGGTTTATTTATGGTCCAGTTTGGTTCCCTGAGTGGATTTTCTGACTCGAATTCTTCTGATGTGCCCTAGGTAGTGTGCTGTACACTTTGAGAAGACAGAATGTAAAGTGCAGGGAGCATAGTATGGAGCCTGCATCACTCAAGGCCGGAGAGAAACTGTCAAAAATGCAATAGTGTATGCCAAAAAGCTGTTAAAATTATAAATAAACAAATAAATAAAAATGCATGATTAGTGATAAAACACAGCATGGATTTTCTGTGCTGGAGGTTCATAAAAGTCATGTCAAGTGTTTTCCCCACAGGTAACTTTCCCCATGCATCACCACCAACAGAAGGCGATCATCTTCTTAGGAGCAGTTAAGCTCTTCCATCTCAATGACCCTGAAGCTCCCCTGGGCATGCTGCGCACCATTGTCGGGGAGACCAGTAGGGTGGCCCAATAGTAAGGTTAGTCACAGCTCATGCAGGTCTTTTCATCCTCATATAATTGCTTTCCTTTTGAAGTTTTGTTTGTATGATAGGTCAATTGATCTGGTAACTAACAGAAGAGGAGAAACAAGATTTCCAGAACTATTATTTAAGGAATCTTTGGGATTTATGTGTTTTAATTTATCTTCTACTTTTTGGAAATGAACAGAAAAAAAATTGACTCATTTTAAAAAGTAGATTTAATTTAGATATACCACATACACATGTTTCCTACTTACTATTTTTCTAAGCATAGACTAAAAACCAAACTCGCTGATATACCATCACCGGTGACTCATAGAGACCTCACTCTGGGTTTCTGAGACTATCACTGTTTGCAGGAGCAGAGAACCCTATCTTACTCATGCATAGCCAGAGAGAAAATAAAAACAAAAAATGTGTTCAAAAATTTCAGAAATTTGACAAGTATCTAAATGGGTCTAGCCATTATCATCTAACTTTTAATGTAACTAAGGAAATGCCTTTATTAAGTAAAAGATTAGCACTGGCTGTCGGCAGAGGAAACATTGGATAACTTTATTTGCTATATCCAGGCATACGGACATTGGATTCCTTGCACTGAATATTCCCAGCTTTTTAGCAGAACTAGTTCACATTAACTATTAACGTCATTAACACACATGCAATTCGATAGCTTAATCATACTGAGAAACCTGTGCAATCATCACCACAATCCACTATGGAACATTTTCTTCATTCTTGTACTCATTGCATTTGACGCCCCATTTCCCCTCATGTTCCAAGGTAAATATATTTAATATGAATAATTTAATATAAGTTTCATGCTCCAAGGGAATCAGATGACATGGGGTTGCATTCTGGTCTATCTACAGCTGCTGAAATCTATTCTACAATGTTCTTTGATACTTGTCTGTTGACATTCCCAGACTATAGTCAGTGAGAGTTGATAATCAAGGACTGCAAATGATTTGGGGGCTTCCTTTATTATCCATATGATTCTTCAAATCAGATGTTTATAATTTATGCTCTCCCCCAATAATGTCCAGCAGAATTGTACCTTTACCACCACATTCAGTTACCAAACCTTCTCTATCTACATCATTCTCTACTGCAGGTTTCAATTTTATTATTTACAGTTCTTGGATCACACAAGCTGGTGTCCTTTTCTCCGATGTGGACTTAGCTGGCTTCTCATTTAAATGGCTGCTTGTTTTAAGACCAGGTTTTCAGACCACTAACTCTAAACAAACTCATTGCCACTGAAGTAATGACAATTCACAGTGACACTGTAGGGCAGGTAGGCTAGCTCTTGTGAATTTTAGAGACTGGTACTATAATGAGAGTAGAAAGCCTTATCTTTCTCCCACAGAACCTCTGATGGGTTCCACTTTGTGAGTTGGAGCCCAATTAGTAACTACTATGCAACCAGGGCATTATACCTCAGGTGATTTGGTGTGCGTGTGTGTGTGTGTGTGTGTGTGTTTACTGATAGTTGGAAATCATCTGATTTCTGCAATACACTTTGCTATCACACACATCTGAGATCATCTTCAGTGCTCTCAAGTGTTCTCAGGCGAGATTCTCAGGATTTCAGTCTAGGCATTCCCCATTCCCACTAGGTAATATTAGGTAGCTGGGATTCTGGGGAAGGTGGACTGAAGTGTGAGGTATAATACACAAGCTACAACTACTCCCACTTCAGCTGCTGACCGGGATTTCTACTTTGGCTCCCCTGCCCGTCTTACCCCTGAAACCTGAAGCCGAGCAACACTATTGCAAACAACGTTGAAAACTTCTCCACGGTTTCAGTGGCTGTGATCTTTTGGTAGTAGATTCCCCAGAAATATTTTTACAGGTACTTTGGGGATTCTTGAACATGAATCTTTTGGATAGTAGTCAAGTGCTAAAACTTTGCACCACTTTCCATTTCATTAGTACCCTTAAAATGGTGATTGATCTTAGATTGAACTATACAAAAAGAGTTCCCAAGCAAACCCTTGCAAAGAGTTAATAATGGTCATCTCAATAGTACTTCGCTATTTTTCAAATCTAGTGTATATCTAAATTTAAAAGGTGAAAAATATTCAAGGACTCTCCTCTATGCTGTAATGTCAAATATATTAAGTATGCAAACTCAGCTTTACAGTTATAGAACTTTTATTGATGACATTTTAAAATGTATTTGTTAATTCATCTCTTAATTCTGAGCATTACACTGATCACTACACATAAATTTCAGCCTTCAGAATTACAATTATAGTCAGAACTATAATAAAAAGAATGTCACACACTGAGTCATAACAACTTCCTGAGCAAGCAGGAAAAGAAGATGGATTAGGAGAGAGAGAAGTGAAGAAACAGAGCTTTTCAGAATGAAAGTCTAATAAAAAGTGCATTGAAATAGAGCCTAATGATAGTACTAAAACGAAATACTCTGGCCCTGGGCATATTTCTCACAACATTAGCAATCTACAAATGTTCATTTACAGGTTTACAAGATCACTCCACCTTATGCAATCATGATGAAGGATTCTGATGGTAATGGAACTTTCATTCTCAACAATCTCTGATAGTTACATTAAAAATATATAACTTACACTAGTGGATATTTTCCTACAAATTATTATATGTCATTCCCACAAGCAGTTTGGGTCAAAATAGCAATTTGACTGGAGATAGGGAGTTTGTTGAAGACATTTTCTAAATCTTTAATGATACAGTACCATATATACATATACATATGTATTATGCTCTTCACTGCTGAGCATTTTAATGATAATAATACAACTCTAAATTTTACAATAAATACTTTAAAAGATGCAGGAATACAAAATTCAAACTTTCATATCTCTCTCCATTTCTGTGCCTACTTTTATTTAAAACAATAATTATTATTTTAGTTCAGACATCTGGAATTTCAAGGAGTCCCACTGACAGTGAAATTAATCTTAACTCAAGTGCCTAGGGTTGAGTGAAATTTCGATCACCATAAATCAAGTTATAGATTGAAATCATGTTTCTCCGTATAACTAGTGTATGATCCATCAAACTTGTCCATTCTATATAGGGAGTGCATCATCGGGAAATTCATACTCCTTCACTATCATTGCGCCCTTTTGAACTCATTGTAACCCTAGGATGACAGAGGAGATATGGCCCTGGGACTTCCTGATAATTTAAATATTTACCAGAATCGACAACATCATCTTTCTCCCATGGACCTAATGGTGGCATTGAACTGCAGCTGAATGTCGTCTAAACATTTTTATCTCAACCATTTTCTTGGTCTTAGTTTTCTTTTTGCAATATCAACAGAGTGAACATTTCCAGAGTTCTTCATAGGTGGAGCAAAATAAGACAAATCAACACATAAATCTACCCTAAATGAGATATCTTTTTTTCCTGTACCAGTCCAAAAGAAATTTCATTTAAGAACTCATTTCATTACGTTTCACAACAAAATCTTATTACTCAGGAATAAGAAACAGCATTAGCTTTATGAAGAAAATGTTGTGCTATATTTGCATACTTCTTAACAATGGTAAGAAATGCCCATGATATATATTTTTGACAGTTTGACAGTTTCACTGTTCAGAGTTGACATTCGACATTTAAAAGGCAAGCAATTTAAACTGCTATTACCCTGCCAGAGTTGCTGAGTTACTGTTATGGATTTTCATAGATGTTAGATGATGATATTTTCATAAACTTCACTATCAGTCTATTTAAAATTGGAAGAATACTTGACTTGCTATTTCTTAAGGTAAAATGTGTTGCAATACTCCCTAAAAGTGCTTTTAGGATACATATTGTATTCTTACTTGTGTCATATATACTCTATGTATATGAATAATGTAATAGTCTTCTCATTAAGATTTAAGATTAGATTTTATACGTAAATACTGTGACACTTCTCTTGTGACCATTATGATAAATAGATAGAAAGGAAAGATGTATAATTCTAAAACATGAGTTAAAATAAATGAATTAACGATATGCAGACATATCAAATGGATCGGCAATCTTTCCTTTTATATTTTGTTCAGTGAGTATGCTCAATTGTATAACATTTTAAAACATAATATGGCTACTTTTGCAACTCTGTTTCTTTAAATTCAGAATATTCTTGGGAAGCAAGATCTTAAGGTGTGTAAACCAGAAGCAGATGGAATGAACCAGAACAAAGTTCGGAGATCATGGTCTCTAGCGCTACCAACACATTTGGGCTGTGGGGCAGGAGCAAATAGGAATTCTGTCCTTGAAAAGCGTTGCTTACATAGCTTATATAAACCTCAATTTTTTGTAGGTGTATTCTCAAAATTCTTATTCCCTATACTAGACTTATAATAATAAAATGACTTCGTGAAAATAATAACCAGAAAAAAGAGAGCTAGAATAATTAAGCTAACATTTCATTTGTCTATTTAATTTTAATAAATAATTTTATTTCGGGTTCTTGCTGCTCTTATAACAATCCATACATCCATTTTGTGAAGCATATTTGTACATAAGTTGCAATCAATCTTTTCTAGATATTTTCTTTCTACTTGAACTCCCTCCCCCACTATCCCACCTCCATGAACCCTTGATAAATCATAAATTATTTTCATATCTTACACTGACCACTGTGTACCTTCATTCATGTTTCTTTTGTTGGTCACTCTGGAGTGGGATGGGTGTTATTCATTGATCATTGCGATCAGATCCCCTTTGCCTCCCCATCCGTCCCTTACTCTCGTGTTATCACCACTCCCATTATTGTTCCTGAGGGTTTTATCTGCTCTAAATTCCATATGTCAAGGGTTGTACTATACCAGTGTATATGTTCTGGCCTAGTTGGGTTTGTAAGGTAGAACTGGCTCATGATAGTGGGTGGAAGGAAATTAAAGAACTAGAGCAGTGTTGTGTGTTTCATCAGTGCTATACTGCACCCTGACTGGCTCATCTCTTCCTTCGGACTCTTCTTTTAGGGGACATCCAATTGTCTATAAATGGACTTTGGGTTTCCACCCCGCACTTTCCATTTGCATCCATATGATTTTTTTTGAGTCTTCTGATACCTGACCTTGTTGACACCTCATGATCACATAGGTTGTTGCTCTTCCAACTGGACTTTGCTGCTTCTCAGATAGAGGGCCGCTTGTTTATCTTCATGCCTCCATGCCTTTTCATAGCTGGAACTATCAACTTTCTTCACCACATTTGCCATGCACCCATTTTGTCTTCATTGATCGTGTGGGAAAGGAAGGTGATCATCACAGAATGATAGGTTAATAGAACAAAATGTTCTTATGTTGAGAAAGCACTTGATTAGGGGCCCAATGTTCTCTGCTGCCTTAATAATTGACATGTAGATATATGTACATAGACCTATATCCCTATTGTTATATAAAATATATTTATATATGTACATTCCTTTATTTAAAACTCTATTAATGTCCTTTCCCTTGTTGCTCTAATTTTTAATTCCTTTTACTTTCCTCCTATCTGAATATCATATTCAATCTTCATTCAACGCTCAGTAATTCCTCTCGGCTACACTGCACACGATCAAAGCCAATCAGGCATTTACGCCCTGTTCGCCATTGATTTTAGAACGCTTATAATTCTCTTATGTGTGGATTTGTTGGCTTCCCTTTTCTTTCCCAACCTTCCCCTTTCCCATGTCCCCCTATAAAATGGGGCCAGGCGTCCTGCTTTTTGACAATTTGTCCTGCGTCCCACAGCGTTTTAAACTTAAATATCTGTATACAATACTATATTTGCATTCTATGAACATTTTTTGTTGGTCCATATAGACCAAATTTTTAATCAAGAAACCCCCCCCCCATAACCCCTGGTCAATGGTCCCGCTTAAAATCTGGTCACCTTACAATTGGTTCCATTGTTTTCTCCTTGAGATTATTTATCCTGCCTATTTTATATAGACAGGCAGGAAGAAAACAAATCCTATTTGTTGACACTTATGAATGTTTTCTGATTGAATCTGATGATGTGCCAAGCCCTGCCCCTCAATTCTATTTTTGAAATTCCTCAGGAATGCCCTTGCCTTTGCTCCCCTTGCTATTCTGTTGTGCTCCCTTCATGTTTTTCCCTGATGGGGGCAAGGTGTCAGACCAGTTAAATTCCTACACAGTGTCTCCACTGGGGTCCCCTATAACACTATGGGTAAGTGAGCGGATGCTGTGTCTTGTGGTAGAGCCACTATTATGAGCCTCTCTGTGTATTGGCTGCCCCAGGATTTGGTTCTCTCTCTCTCTCTCTCTCTCTCTTCTTCCCTCTTCGCATGATTCCCTGTGATCTAAGCAGACCATCCCCTCTCCCCAAGCTGTATCTTCAATGTTGTCCCCTATAGTACATTTTTCTGGAAAAGAGGGCCACATAACTGAGATTGGGCCAACCCAGAGAGTACTCAGTTAGCTTACTGCTTCATGTCAGTAGAGTGCCTTCAATTCTTGCTGCACCAGGTTGACATCTGGCCCCTTTCTCTCTTTCCTGTGCAGACATAAACAATAGCCTCCCCATGGGTGCTTTAGGGCCCTGTTCCTTAGGCACTGTTGGGGAGTGAGGGAGGGGGATAAGCTAACATTTTTTTATTGGCAAAAGTATTCTATGCCACCAATTTTAACTAAAGGTATTTCCTGTCCTTTGCTTTACACCTTTACTACTATTTCAATGCCAATTTCCAATTGAATCTCTTTATTTTAAAAATCAGTCAGTTGCATTGTTTCTCTCACAATTAGTGGTGATGTGACTGAGCTTGTCTATTTCTGCTAATGCCATTTGTCACCAATCATTACAAGACAGTCACTTTACTATTGTATCTATTTACATGAGTCCAGATTCAGAAGAAGACAAGGAACAAGGGCTATCATTGCTGGTGTCAGATGGATCTTGGCTGGAAGCAGAACATACCATAACCATGCTTACGTGTGTTTTATTCATTACATCAAAGCATTTGGCCGTGTGGATGATAATAAACTATGTATAACCTTGAGAAAAATGGAACTTCTATAACACTTCATGATGCTCATGTGGAACTTATACCTGGACCCAGAGGCAATTTTAAGAACAAAACAAACAAATACTACAAGATTTATAAAATTTATAAAAGGTGTGTGTAAGGATTGTATATTTTCAGCATACTTATTAAATCTGTATGCTGAGCAAATAGGGAATCTGGCTTACATAAAGAAGAACATAGCATCAGGATTGAAGGAGACTTATTAATAAGCTAGGATATGCAGATAACAGCCTTGCTTGCTGAAAATGAGGAGGACTTGAAGCACTTGTGGCTGAAAATTAAGGATTGTAACCTTTAGTATGGATTACAACTCAGTGGAAAGAGAACCAAAATCTTTACAGCTGGATTAACAGATAACTTAATGACAGTGATTGAAGTTGTCGAGGATTTTACCTTGTTTGGATCCACAAATAATGTTCGTGGAAGCAGCAGTCAATCAACTAAAAGTTGCATTTAACTGGATAAATCTGCTAGGAAGATCTCTTTAGAGTATTAAAAAACAAGGATGTTACTTTAAGAAATAAACTGTACTTGACCCAAGCCATGGTACTTTTCATTGCCTCATATACCTGTGGGAGTTAATACATTTTATAAGGAAGACCATAAAAGAATTGATGCACCTGAATTTGTAGTGCAGGGGAATACTGAAAGTACCATGGACTTGTAAAAGGACAAATATATCTGCCTTGAAAGAAGTACAGTCTGAATGTTATTTAGAGATAAGGATGCCAAGACTTCATCATAAGTACTTTGCATACATTTTAACACAGAACAGGCCCTAAAATTGAACATCATGTTTGGTAAAGGAGAGGGACAGTGAAAAATATGCAGACCCTTATGGGCATGGTTTGATACAGAGGCTACACTAATGTGTTCAAGCATGGGAATAATTTTGAGGATGAAATAAGTTCAGGCAGTGTTTCATTCTGCTGTTCACAGGGTGCTATGTGTCAGGACCAATTCAATGGCACTTAACAACATTTACACTAATATACAATCAATTTAAGTTTGAGACATTTATACCTAAGAATATTTGATTTTTTGCAGATGATTCTGATAAGTATATAGTATAAAATGTGTACCATACAATTCATTTTAAAGAAAACAACTTTTCAGATATGATAATTGGTATGTGATGTAAATAATATTCTACAATTAAATCTGTATCAAGCTGACTACTCAATCATTTCATAGGAAAGAAAGATTTTTAAATAGTTTCATGTGACTAACAACTTAAAAGAACTTAATGTAGAACTATAAAGGGATGCAGGGTGGACGGGAGTAGATAAGGACAAAGAAGGAAAAAGAAAAGTTATTTATTGGAAAACACGATAAAAAATCTTTTCTTAATAAGTTTTAAAAATAAGTCCGCTTAGAGAAATTTAGAACATCGGTCATTACTGTAAGTGCAGTTTATGCCTTGTTGCACTATGGTAGCCTATATGTTTGGAGGCTAGAAGATATGCTGCAAGTATTCTAAATGCCTGCAGCATCACTTATGATAGACAAGTTTCAGCAAAGTTCCCAGACTGTATAAGGCTGGGTATTATAGAGAAACAACTGATGACATTAAAATATTAATAACAAAGAACTTATAATAAGAAGGCCTAGTCCAAGTATTCCGTGGATCTGATGCCAGCCGTAACCCTCTTCAGACACTTGTAGCTGCAGGATAATCCAGCAGAGGGTTGATATTGCTTACTTTATTTTGAGTGCCTGCCAATCTGAGAAACTCATTTTCTCACACTATATAAGATAATATTCTATGGCTACTCATAAGATTTTCAGGGACAATCCTTCAGAAGTAGATTGCCAATCCCTTCTTTTTAGTAGTCTTAGTCTGAAAGTACCATTGAAATCTTCAATTTATCTGAAAAGGGACATGCATTGGTTTTAGCAACTGTGTCAACCCATCTCACTGAGGGTAATCCTCTTTTTTTCTGCACCCTTTACTTTATCCAGCATGCCTTCTTTCTCTAGTGACTGATCCTCCTGTTGACATGTGCCAGTTAGTTGAGACCGGATGCAGCATGGGCAGTCCCGGTGGTATCTAAAATCCCAGTGACCTCACTTGCAGCATCACAGCCACATCTACAACCACAGTACAGCACATTGATAGCACAGCGATAAGTGAGATTTATTCAGTTTAGTGTCATGGAATTAGAAGATCAAGAACAAAGTTATCATTATTAAAAAATAATCAGTTTATGAATCATCTTCCTCAAAGTAACAACCAAAAAAAAGCCAAAATTATCAGCATGACAGAATCTAAAATCATATTTCTTGCTATGCTTGGGGCTTTCATGATTCATTTACATTCAGAAATATTTTATTATGCACAATGCAAACTAAAATAATTTTGCCTTTATAAAGCAAATTCATAAGGCGTGAAACTCTTAGGGCCAGGGGAGACATATATATAATGTATATTGATATTAGTATATATTAAACTGTGTTCCAAAGTTGATAGTCATAACATTTTTGCTGCTAAGCATATAGACACTGAGTTTTATCTAATAATATACAGATTTAAATATCTTATACAATAAGAAATTCTCCTAAATTTTATTTCTCCAATTACTTTTAAATATTTTTATTTAATTTTTAAAAAACTTTTACAGATGTTTAAGGAATGATTCCAAAACTGGAAATTTGAAGTAAAAAAAATAACTTACAGGGCTGAGCCCCAGTGGCGTAGTGGTTGTACGTGGGACTGCAGCCCACTGGGCTGGAGGTTCAAATCCAGCAGTCCTCTCCAGAAGCAAGGCTGGGCCTCCTACTCCCACCAACAGGGGGAAGTGATGCCTAAAAAAAGAAATAAAAATTTAAAAAAGATCTTACAACTTCACAAAACCAAACAATAACTTAGTTTAACCAGTGGGGGGAGGGATCTTTCCATGACTCTGCTGGATGCTCACCCTTATGAAGAGGTCATATCACTACAGCACACGATGGTGAGCAAACCAGATAGACCCTGACTATCTGGAAGAAAAGGGTGTGCATCTTAAAGGCTCATTTTCAAATAAGTAACAGTCTAAGTAAGGTATGAACTAAGTCCATATGGAAGAAGCCCATTAGCCTGTGTGATCCAACAATGATAGATAAAAAAATCCAAATCTGAGAGAGGGTACAGTATCAGAGATTACAGTGTGAGTACCTAATTTGCAGAATTCATTAGGTGACAATGGGAACCCAAAATCACTTTTCAGGTTTCCTAAATAGATTATGGCTCTGATGCTTAATCCCTCTGACCATAGTTGAGGGATGTGAATAATTTTTTATCAGGCAGAAAATATCAAACTTGATCATGGCAGACATAAGTAGGTTAAAAAGTGATACCTGATCATTTGATAACACTTTGACACATTTTAAAATTTCCCTAGTTTTTAATACTCCCTGCTTTTCTCTTGATTTTTCTCTGGTTTATATTGTTATTATTGTCAGGGTTTTTTGGTGTATATGAAGAGTTTTCCAGTATATGAAGACCATGATGTATCAAGCTATTGAGACAGTAACTGGATTAGGACCTTGTTGGGGCCATAGAAGGGGAGGGAAAGAGAAAAAGAGAGCGCAAATAATGAATACAAGAGGGAATAAAATGTTCTGGAACTGATTGACAGCTCATTAATATGACTGGATTATGTAAATGATATTATGTGTGCCATATTGTTAATAAAACTATATTTTTAAAAACTTCTCTTTCATGTCATATTTGTTTAGAAACTGTAATATGAGGTCAAATTGACAGCATGCCCTTGAAAGTAAATTTATGTTTCTCCAAAAGAAATTCAGATAGCGAGAATGAGAATGGTTGCCCACTCAAAGAATGCAATCATTATCACTGAATAGCACTTGTAGAAGCTGTGGAACTGGAGTAGGGTTAGCTTAATACATTCTCAACAAAATACATATTGAAACAAAATTACATTAAATGAAAACAATACCATTATTCCATTCTAATACCCTTTCTTTCTTTCTTAATGTACATGCTATTTTCTGACCAACTATCATGTTTCTTGCAGGTCCTTTACATTTCCTGAAAATTTGGTGTAATATTCACCAAATCCATGAATTATTGTTTATTTGAAAAAGTCTACATACCCTTTTCAATTTTTAAGGATAATTTTACTAGCTAGAGTATTTTAAATTGGAAGAAGGGAAACATTCTGCTATCCTTTGATTTAGTCTTGTAGTGAACCTGTTACTGGGGTGTGGCAATCAAGAGTTCTTCTCAACTATTTTTTCACTCATTACTCAAGACAGGCTGGCTGTTTCTCTTTCCCATAAGTGTTAGTTTTGGTAGACTTGAGAAACAAAATTCATAAACACTACTATTTTATGAGAGAGTTTTATATAAAGGGTAATTGTACATTAAGCATCCCAACCCAATCCAGTCCAAGTCTATAAGTCTGGCATATGCCCATATATCCGGCATTGATCTACAAAGTCCTCAATTAAATTCACAAACACACACAATGATGCCGACTGCAGGAGGGAAGCCAAATCAGTGAGCATGTAAGCATCTCAGTGCTGGCAGGCGTCTCCACTTAGCTTCTCCAGCACCCAGGACTGCTTCAAGGTAGGTCCATGTGACATCTCCTGAAAGATGTCTCACAGGAGGTGAGCCTCGCCAGCTAAGCCAGAGAACTAGCTAAGGCAGCCATAACTGCTCCGACCATCAGAAAGCAAGAGACCAGACAGGCTAGACTCACAGAGCCATGTCTCTCTGGCCTTCAATTAATCCCACATGTGTTCATTGGCCAATTTGGCACAATAAACCTAAACTAGCACAATCCAATCCTATTCAACTTGGCACCGCTACACAATTCTTAAGCCATATATAATTTACAAACAAAGAATAATAAAATTATATATGTACCTTATAGGATAAAAAATTCGAAAATGTGTTTCCCTCATTTAAACATAACATTTTATAAGTAAACAAAACAAAATAGCCTATGTATAACAATTGCAGTTAAGCAACACCTACACCTTAATCCTAAAATCCTATGAATATATTCTCCACCTGTGAAAGTTTGTAAGCCAATCACTTCATGCATCCATCCCCCTCAATTTTGGGTAACTAATTTTTATATTGTCCATTTACATGAACCCAGTGCTCTGAGAAAACAATCACATTCTTTGACTTGGAGAATTTTCGTTCTAGCTGGAAACTTGTGAGTTCCCATCTATAAGCAAAGGCAAATCAGGACAAGTCATCCATAAAGTCTGCAACAGTATACACCAGTTCACAGTATCATATAACTTCTCTTCATCTGGACGAGCTCTGGTCAACTCAATGTGTGCCGCCTCAATTAGCCTCCCCAGGGTGCCCTTTGGTCACTTTGTCTTAAGACAATGGGCTCTTCACAAATACTCAAGAAGCCTAGCCCCATTGTGCTAGGTCATGAACTTTAGACCAGCACAAATAGTTAAGTGCAAATCACTTCCATGAGACAGCTAATACACTGGAAGTTCTTCAAGTCACGAAGGCCCCTGGTGCAAGCCAAGGAAACAGACAGCTGAGTGCTCTGTAGAAAAATTCAGGCTATCCGGCCACAGACAGCAAACAGCAAGTCAGCTCACCAACAGTCAGTCAGATGACAGGGTCTTACACCACCCAACCCAAGCTATGTATACTTCAATAGCTTGGCAAAGCAGGTCTTGAAGGAACCTCAAACTACAGCAACACAGTCCATGAGTTAAGTGCCCCACTGGTAGTGTCGCTTGCAAATTGAGGCAGAGAACTGGCTGAAGCAGCTGCAACTGGTCTGAATATCAGAAAGCAAGAGACCAGACAGGCGAGGCTCATGGAGCTATTTAATGATCTGCCCTTCAATTAATCCCACGTGTGTTCATTGACCAGGTTGGCACAATAAACCTTAACTATCACACCTATCAAAGGCTAGAAGTGGAACGAGTGTTGGGTCATTCCCTTCCTCAAACTGGGAATCCTAAAGGGGTTTGAGTTAGGTTCTTCCCTTTCGACCTATTAGGGTGGTTGTGCTATGAATGGCCTCAGTAGAACTGCTCTATAGACTGCGATCATTTCAGGAGCAGAATGACCTCCTCATTGTCCTCCAACAAAGTTGTTCTTGAATTGGAATCAGTGACCTTTCAGTTGGCGACCAAGTGCTTAATCATTGTAGCGCCAGCTCCTCTCCCAGATCAATTATGTTCTGTAAAATCCGTGATGGGGCAAAATGGCTCAAGCCATTTGATTATGTATGAGAAGCTTTTTAATAACTTTTCTGTCTGTATCTCCATCATGTTTTGATATATTTGCAGCAAAGGTACAAATATACTTTGTCAAAAATATATATCATGTATACTTTTGTATAAGCTGAGTTTTTCGGTACATTTTTAAATGCAGTTTTTGTGGTAAAATTAGGTGCCTCAGTGAATATTCAAGTCAGATTATAGTTAAGAATGTACAATATCTATATCTATCTATCTATATCTATATCTATATCTATATATATATATACTTCCAATCTCCCTCCCATACCCACTCAGCTAATGGCTTAAGGAAATGAGTAGCTGAGTGTGGAGGCTCACTGCCATTGGCTAAAGGACACTAATATAAATTGATATATCATTCAAAAAACAATGTTCTACTTCCTTATTTGATGAACATTGACTGACATCTTAAAAACTTATGAACAACCTTCTAAGGTATAGCTATTTGTCTCTCCCTCTCCAGAGAAAATATGAGTGAAGATAATTGAAGACACATGGAAACAATCGGGCCAATGTACTAGTAGAACACACGAATATCAGTTGTCTAATGTAATGCTGATCATCTTCTCTAGAAACCACCCCAATTCACAATAAAACATTTGGTAAAACTGTTATTGACTTGGTTCTTGTATAGTAGTTTTCCTTGTGGTTCATTGCTAAATTGAATAGAGAATTATTTCAAAATGGTTAATCCTCACATAGAAATAAGGGAGGAGTTTCTTCTGAACTTCATAGTATGAGCCTAGCTTGCTACTTTTAAACTTTCCCAAACAAGTCCACAATCTTTTCTCATTAGTGGAAACACCTAATTGTTCTTACCTGATTCCAAGTTCAGTAGTGGAAGTTTCTCTTTTTGTAAGCAGTGATATTTTGAACCAATATGTCTATCCCTCTAGTTTTCAAGTAAATATTCTGCCTTGTGACCTCAATTCTATGATGGGTATAAGTTGTTATTCAACCAGTTATCTATCGTCTATCTTGTGAACAGAAGGATGAGGAGTCTTAAGTCCTTTACATTCCAGAGTGATGAATGGAAACCCCATTGCAGAAGTTTAATAAATGAGAAAGCTAAAATTTTCAGAAGTGAGTTGACATACCTAGGGTCTTACAGTGAAATAAATAACAGGAAATGGCTCTGAATTCAGAGTATTCTACTCTATTCTTTGTTGCTTTACTTTTTAACTACCTATTTTAATTTTGTTAAAATTGATGAAAATATCTGCAACACAATTCAACTGATTTGTGTAGTACCTAATTACTGGTAGTACCTAATTACTGATTTAATTAATGATTGCTAATGACATGAGTTTGAGCATCTTTTCTTATTTTTTTACCATCTAGATATCTCATTCAATGAGTATCAGTTTAGATAATTTCTCCAATTATTCATTTGTTAATGTTATTTAAATTTATTATATATTTCATATTTTGTTGTAATTGACAATATACACAATAAAATGCTTGCATGTAAAACATTACATTTCTCTATATAAAAGTCTGCGACATTTATTATAAACTTTCAATAGCTCAACCATTCTCAATGTCCTTTCATCACCTGTTCTGCTACCATTAACATAAATTCATAACTTCATAAACTTCCTAACTCATCTTTGGAATTATTGTCAATTTAATGCCATATAGACAAATATTTAAGGACTACACTGTTCAAGACTGACATTCTTTACTAGTTAACTAAAAATTGTTTAACTTTAAGAATAATTCATGAAATATTTTATATTTAAACTTTAAAGATTGTCTCAGCGCAATAGTTTCAGGTTTAATGCTGACTTCATGACTCCAGTCAGCCACATACTTTAAAATTCTTTTTTGCATTTCTCTCTTATGATCAGAATTCTTCTATGGACTCTTTAATCAAAATGTTCAGGGTGATAACTGAACGCCATCCAGTTCTTCTTGGCTCATGTCAAAGGAGGCAGCTGATCATAGAGATAATTAGGCAAACATGATATTTTCTAGTCCTAATCCTGATTTTACTTCTTCTTTTATTGCTCCATCAGAACAGTGAGCAAGCATTGTGTCTTGGTTGGCCACTTGCAGACTTTTAAAACACAGGCATTACATGAAGAACTAAGGAGTAGAAAAAAATCACTATATATGCTACTAGTACAATTAATAAGTTCAGTCCATAAAACCATTACCCTAAACTGCTGAACTTAGGATGCAAATCCCATGAAGTCTTTGATTGTGCATGAGCCAACTCAGCTGGTTGCTTTTTTGGTTGCTTTTTAGATATATTGTGCACACAGATTTTATCAATTCAAATGTTTACAGGCTTACAACGTGTTCACAGACATTATGTTAACTGGCTGTGCAATGCTGAGATCTCAGGAAACAAAAAATCCAGGCATGTAAAGATCAGAGCCCTGGGGTAGAAATGAGCTTAATTTGTTTAAGAACAAAAGGAAAGCAAAGATGAATGGATGGCGTTGAAAAAAAAAGAGAGCAAACATTCTTGGACAGAGTTGCATTTGCTAGCTTACATTTGAATAACATTTTACTGTGTATAAAACATTACACATATCATCATCATAGTGGTTGTTAGGAGTCATCAAGTCAGTTTTGGTTCGCAGGATTCTGTGCACGAAAGTAAGTCAAAAAGTATTACTACCAACCCATGAAAAGTTTTACTAAACCAAAATATTGAATATGTGATGGTATGATTCACTGACATATCCTCCATTTAAGTATGCATGATTCTGAAGGCAATTTCCCCTATATTTTATCCAAACAAGTCTTCTATTTAAATCACACCAAAATTATAATTTTGGCACCCTTTTGGAACTTGAATTATATCCCTATTCAATATTTTTTGAGGTTTATTGGGGGGGGGGGAGAATGAGAGCTATAGAGTGGATGGGGTAAAATTTTCCAACAAAATTTTCTTATGACAGCCCTTTCTGCCCTTAAAGAATTGGAAGTACATTACTGTTATTAAGAGGCTGGTACATTTTAGAAGAGGTGATGATGAAAAGAATTTTATCACAAAGGAGAAGTGGAGATATGGTCCCTACTCACACATACCTCTTCAGCCCAAAAGAAGATGGACAGAATTAGATACATTTCCTTATCAATGGATGAGACCAGTGATAGTGAGGAGATAGTAAATGGGTGGGTGAAGATAGGATGTTCACATTACTCTCATAATGACTGGATATACTCCTCACTTTTGGGTCTGAGACAACAGCACACTGTGAAATCTGGGGTGCTAGGGCACACATATATGACAAGAGCAAGTAAACTTTCCAGTACCGATCAATAACAGATGTCCTGCAGAAGTCAGGTTCTGTTGGAAAGTCAGTGAATGACAGAATACTAGGTCCTTCTTTCCACTTTGCCAGACTTTTAGACTAGTTAAAGGCCTTTGGACTTCTTCTCCAAAGTGTTCCCTTCAGTAAACTTACTCTTTGTGTTCAAATCCTTTCTCTGACTCTGGTCTGAATTTTATCCCTCACCTGACATTTTTCTTTGCACTTAGAATTCCGAGCTGCCTCCTAGTAGTAATGTGACAGAAAATGTGCTCAAGGAAACTTTCTTGGCTTTTTTCCCAACAACTCAGATTTCAGTTTTCTTAAAACAGCTTCATAAAAAAAGCTCGTAATTGGCTTATGGCAGATGAGAATCTCTATTAAGATGATCTTTTTGGAATGCTAAAATAACAGTTATGATAAGCTTCTGAACTGCTCTTTCTACTTTGAATTAATATTTTAGGCCTTCTCTCCCTTCCTTAAAGTGCTTGATGCATCTAAAAATCTGTTGTTTTGTGTGAGAGAGTATATCTGTAAACTTTCTGCAAAAACTTCAATGGTTTAGAAAGGTGTCCACTTAAACTTTGCTTTGAGATCTGATCTATAGTTTTTTTCCATGAGAAAAATATTAATTTTAAAGCAATCTGAGGATAACAATACAAATATATTACTGAGAGAAATTGACTTTTGTCACCTACTGTTTTCTGAGAGTTGATTGAATATAACTTGTTTAGAATAAGTCTATTCATCCATGAACTAGAAACAAAGTTGTAAGGTTTTCTTTTATTTGCACTTACAGAACAAAATGAAATACTGCTTAGTACTACATCATTCTTTTAAAAGTTGCTATGCTTTAACCAATTGTTATTGTAACTGTGGCAAACCATCTTGTTGACTGTGTTCCTTTTCTTTTTGCTGATGGTCTACCAAATGTGTTCTTCCCCTTGTAACATAAATTATTTCATTTAATTATCATATCATTAACATGAATAGGTATTTTCTCTTACTATATGCTTATAGTTGAAATGAATCTTAGTTAAATAAAAATGGGGTTGAGTCCCAGATCTCTATTACTTTTGAGAGCTTAGGCAAATTGTTGCACTTCTAGGTTGACTTGTTTAACTCTGAGAAATATTTTCCAATTATTGTTCTTTCATCT
The DNA here is from genome assembly GCA_004026705.1 of Nesogale talazaci. Taxonomy (NCBI): domain Eukaryota; kingdom Metazoa; phylum Chordata; class Mammalia; order Afrosoricida; family Tenrecidae; genus Nesogale; species Nesogale talazaci. Next base: position 111,982 of record PVJH01000854.1, read on the forward strand.
CTGCCTCAATACATCTTGATTTTGTTTGATCATGTTCAGACTGAAGACGTTGGTAAAATTCTTCCACTTCTTCATCATTAGTTTTAGTGGTTGTCACATTAATTAGAATAATAGTTGTATTGACTGGATTTCGTTTCGCAGATAGATATTATCCTATCACAGACAGCATAGCGCATTAAGATAAAACTTGAGATGTGCTTTTTGGTGATGGATGTAACACAATTCTCTTAAATTTTCCATTCCAAGCATAATAAGCCATATTATTTTCTGATTCAAAATGCAAGTGATGATAGAAACAAAACCAGAAATCACATGATAGATTTTGAAAGACCAACAACTTCCTCATTGCAACTACCCCTGTTCAACAATAGAAAGCATGGATTTCTCCAGATGGAACACACAGGAATAAAATAGACTACATCTTTGGAAGAAAGACGTGAGATATTTAGTATCTAGATAGTAGAAAGCTCTCTTTTCCAGAGATCAAATTCTCCTAGCTTAGGAGGTGGTACTAAGTAGCTATTTCTTTCTAGATATCTTTTATATTTCTTAGAATCTTTGCTTGTATTTGATTATAGATGTCAGTTACAGTTCATAGTTTCAAAATTCCTTGCTGTTTTGGAAGTGCAAATTCTAATTAAAATTACATAGACATAAGAGAAATATGCTTTTGTTTCCTTTTTTTCCTTAAAGTGGTATTACTGGTTCTATGATCCCTGGAATATTACTGCTTTGTGACAAGTCCAAACTGAATAGACCCGGGTCTCTCACTAGTTGATATTCCTGCATTAACTACAATGGAAATTTGTGTGTTCTGTCAGAAGAGAAGGACAAACTGCTGCGAGAAATGTCTGAACCAAATGCCGTACTCATCTGTGTAAGAATATCCATTAAACTATTTTTAAAATTATTTATGAAGAAATATCTTTTGTAAATATTGAAAAAATTCATAGAGATATGTGTATGATAAAGAGAGTTCATTTTTTATTTTTGTTTGACTAGTGCCACAAATTTACCAGTGGTAACTTATTTGTCTGATTCAAGTGAACTCCGTAGTTTTGTTTCTTAGCACTTGTTGAAATGACAAAAGATATTTTCGAACTGTACATATGATCAAACTGTTAGCTTTTTCTGTTTTATTTCCTTTTAGAACATCTGAATAAAGTATATGAAGTTAAAATAAATAGCTATAGACAAATAAATAGATAAAATGAGGCAAGGAGTCAGCTGTGGAAAAGATCATCAATTGCTAACATGTAAATTTGAGTTGAAGCTGAAGAAAATTAAAAGAAGTGCATAAGAGCCAAAATACAAGCTTGAGTATAACCCACTTGAATTCCCAGTGCATCTCAAGTACACATTTGATATATAGAACACTTCTGACAAAAGAATGATGAGATGCGGAATAATATAAAGAACAGCATGCATGAAGAAAGCTAAAAGTCACTAAAAGGGCTGGGAAGTAAAAGGTCAAAGTGGATGTCTGAAGAGGTGCTGAAACTTGCTTTTAATAATAGAGTAGCTAAAGTAAATAGAATCAATGATGAAGTAAAAGAGCTAAACCGAAAATTTCAAATGCCAGCTCAAGGAGACAAAGTAAAATAATATAAGGAGAGGGTCGAGGGCTAAGAGTTAGAAAACCGAAAAGGAAGAGCACATTTTAAAATGAACAAACTGAAGAAAAATTCTTATCTTGAGCAGTAATATATATATTTCTTATGGGCAATGGTACTTAAAGAAGAAGTCCAAGTTTAACTAAAAGCATTAGCCAAAAACAAAGCTCCAAGAATTGATATACACCAACTGAATGTTTCAACAAGCTAATGAAATATTGGAAGCACTCATCTATGCCAAGAAATTTGGAAGACAGCTATTTGATCAACTGACTGGAAGAGATCCATATTTGTGCCAATTTCAGCTAAAGATTACCCAAAGGAATGTACAAGTAATAGGAATGTACCATTGATATAAGAGGCAGGTAAAATATTGCTGAAGATCATTCAACAACAGTTGCAGCAGTACATTGGCAGGGAACTGCCCGAAGTTCAGGCTTAATTCAAAAGAGGATGTTGAATAAGGTTATAGCTGATAGCAGATGGATTTTTTCTGAAAGCAAAGAATACCAGAATGATGTTTACTATGTTTATTGACTTTGCATGAACCATAACAAACTTTGGATAGTCTTTAGAAGAATGGGAATTTCAGAATATTTCATTGTGCTCATGAGGAAGCTGCACATGGATTAAGAGTTGTGAAACAGAGCTGCATAAAGACATACCTATTCAATGAGAATGCGAAACAAATAATCAGTTAAACTGAACTATATGAATAGAAACATGGCGTCAGGATTTGAAAAATCTTTATTAGCAAGCTTTGATAACCACATGACACAAATTTCCTTGCTGAAAATGAGAAGAAATGGAAGTACTTGCTAAAAAAGATCAAGGATTTCAACCTTCAATATGGATTACAATTTAATGTAAAAGAAACAAAAATCTCCAGGAAGAGGCCAGTAAGTAAGATCATGATAAAGTGAGAAAAAATTCAAGTGTTCAGGATTTCATCTTGCTTACATTCACAATCAGTGCTTACATAAGCAGTAGTCAAGACATAAAACAATATATTGCATTGGGCAATATGCTGCACAAGACCTCTTGAGGTTTTGTAAATGCAGGGATGTTACTTTGAGGACTAAGGTTCAATTGACTCAAGACACGATACTTTCAATCACCTCATATATATGTGAAAGTTGGGCATTGAGTAAGAAAGACTGAAGGGAAATGAATATCTTTGAATTATACTGGCAGTGAGGTATACTGAAAGTGTCACAGATTGCCAAAATAACAAACAAATCCACCTTGGGAGAAGTACAGCCAAAGTTCACAATAAAAGTAAGGATTGTGCCTTACTTCACAGCATAATTTCCTCCAGTTCTTCCCATGAGGCAATATGCTTCATGCGCTAATGACTGCTTTACAGCAATGTATAATATTCCATTGTATGTATGTACCACAGCTTTGTAATTCATCCGTCAGTTGATGGAAATTTGGGTTGTGGCACCCTATCGCACTCAACAGGGGGGACATGCCTGGAGGTCAACAACAGACCTTAAAAAAACAGACCTTGAACTAGTTAAAGATTTTTTTTGTTATTGCTATTGCTTGTTTGTTTTTTAAACTTATTTATATATTTTTTCTAGACATTGCTTTTTGTTGTTGTCATTGTTTTGTTTTCTTTTGTCATTTCATCCCTCAATGTCTTATTTTTTGGTACATTTATTATCTCTGCAAGTTTATCTAAATAGATAGGCTGGATGAATAGTCTGGAGGAGAAAACAATGGGACTGGTGGTTCCAGGGGGACATGGAAGATAGGGAGGTGGGGGAAAAGAGATGGTGCCAACTAACCCAGGGATAAGGAAACAAGTGATCAAAAATCAGTGGCAAGGTGAGTATGAGAGGCCTGATAGGGATTGATTAAGAGTAATGTAACAGAGAGAAATTACTGGAACCTAAATGAAGGTTGAGCATGATAGTGGTATAAGAAGAAAATAAAAGGAAATAGAGGAAACAACTAGAAGGCAAAGGACATTTTTAGAGGTCTAAATATAGGCATGAACATAGGTAAATATATATGATAATGAGGAAATAGTTCTATATGCATATACTGATAGAGTTAGTATTAAGACAGAAGATGAACATTGGACTTTGACTCAAGTACTTCCTCGATACAAGAATACTTTGTTCTATTAAATTGGTATTCCATGATGTTCACCTTCCCAACACAATCACTTAAGACAAATGTGTGCATAATCAAAAGTGGTGAAGAAAGTTGATTGTGCCTAGCTATCAAAAGACATAGCATCTGGGGTCTTAAAGGCTTGAAAGGCTTAAAGGCTTGGAGTGGCCATCTAGCTTGGAAGCAACAAAGCCCACATGAAAGAAGCATACCAGCCTGTGCCACCATGTGGTGTCAAAAGGATCAGGTATCAGGAATCAAAGAACTAAAAAATATAATTATAAATGAGAAGAAGTACAGATTGTCGCCCATCTGTAGATGAAGTGACACCCCCTTACAGAAGGGTTGCAGGGAGCAGATGAACCAGTCAGGGTACAGTGTAGCACTGATGAAATATGCAACTTTCCTCTAGTTCTTAAGTGCTTCTTCCCACCCACTCTCATGATCCCAATTCTACCTTACAAATCTGAATAGACCAGAGGATGTACACTGGTACAGATAGGAAATGGAAACATGAGGAATCCAGGACAGATGATCCCTTCAGGACCAGTGGTGAGACTGGCGATACTAGGAAGGTGAAGGGAAGTTGGAGTGCAAAGGGAAACAGATTATAAGGATATATATATATATATATATATATATATATATATATATATATCCTCCTTCTGGGTTGTGGCGATTAGGGAAGTCAGTAAACAGAGACATCAGACAGTGCATGATATGACAAAATAATAATTTATAAATTATCAAGCGTTCATGAATGAGGGGGGATCAGGGAGAGAAGGGAGAAATGAGGAGCTAATACCAAGGACTTAAGTAGAAAGAAAATGTTTTGAGAATGATGATGGCAACATATGAATAAATGTGCTTGGTATACAATGTATGGATGGATGGATTGTGATAAGAGTTGTATGAGATTCAAATAAAATGATTTTTAAAAGTAAGGATTGTGATATCTAGTCTTAACTACTTTGGACATGTTTTCAGGAGAAGGCACCCTGCTTGGTACAGTAGAGGGGCAGTGTAAACGTGGAAGATACTCAGCAAAATGGATTGCCACAATGGCTACAATAATTGGCTTGATTATAAAAAAAATGTTTGAGGCTGGAACATAACCTGGCCCGTTCTGTTATATATAGCATTTCTAGGAGTTGGAACTGACTTAGTGGCACTTAACAACTTTTTTTGACAAATTAACTCTATCTCCCATTGTCATTATATAGAGACTTTTCCAAAGCATCTTTCTTGATCTTTGTGTTCTACATTAAGGTCTTTAGTTACTTTGTCTATCTGAACAAGGGAAAAATATGGGTAAACTTTTAACACTTTTATGATTAAAGTCTATGTCTGACCAGGAGTAATATATCTAAGATGCTACATTGCTACAATTCCAAATATAAGTCTATGGAGCAATAATTCTACCAGAAGAAGCTAGAGAAAGGCAAGGTTTCAGAAATTGGCAAAACAACAGCTGGAATATTTCAACAAACTAATGAAGCACTGGAAGAACTCGCTACTCTGTTTTAAGAAATTTGGAACACGGTTTCCTTACCCACCAATTGAAAGAGATTCATATTTAACCATTCCATAGAAAGATGAAACAACATAATTCAGAAATAGTAAAAGAAAATCATTAATATTAAATGCAAGTAAAATTTTGCAGGAGATCGTTCAACAACAGTTGCAGCATTACATTGACAATTGCAGAAATTGAAGACAGATTCAGAAGAGGATGTAGCCCAAGTGCAATCCCTGCTGAAGTCAGATTGATTTGGCTGAAAGCAGAAAATGCCAAAAATATATCTTCTTGTGCTGTATTATTTATGAAGAAAACATTTGGCTCTGTGGATCATAATAATATACAGATAACCTTAAGAGGAATATGAATTCCAGAACATTTCATTATGCTCATGTAGAACCTAAACATTCATCAAGAAACATATTTTGGCAGGATAAGGCAATATTATGTGTTTTGAAATCAGAACACATGTTGGATTGTATCTTTTCCTTATAACTATTCAATCTGTACACTGAAAAATAATTAAAGAAGTTGGACTCTTAAGAACACAGCCTCAAGATAAGAGGAAGGCTTATTAATATCTTGACTTGTGCAAATGACATCCTCACTTGCTGAAAACAAGGAGGACTTCAACTATGTGAGTATGCAAGGATTCCACCCTTCAATATGAATTTAACTCTCCATAAAGATAACGAAATCCAAACACCTGGACCATAAACAACATTATTATAAAAGTAGACAATGTCAACATGGACATGCATTTTACCTTGCTTGATCCAAAAACAATGTTCATGGAAGCAGCAGTCAATTTATCAAATAACATATTGTATTAGGCAAATCTTCTGTACAATAACTCTTTGACATTTTGTTGAGGAAGCATGCTACTTTTAGGACTAAGGTACACCTGATATAAGCCATAGTATTTTCAACCACTTCATATATATGTGATAGTTGGAAAATAAATAAGGAAAACCAAAGAGGAATTGATATATTTGAATTATAGTGCTGGTGAAGAATATTGATAGGACTGCAGACTGCAAGAAAACAAACAAATCTGTCTTGGAAGAAGTACAGCTAATGTACTCCTTAAAAAGACCATGATGAGAATTATTCTCATGTACTTTTTGGTCATGTTATTAGACAGAGCCAGTCCTTGGAAGACATCACACTTAGTAAATGAGAAGGTCAGTGGAAAGGGGGGAGAGTCTTACTAAACATAGGAATTCTTATGATAATTGGGCAGGGTTTTGTTCTGCTTTACATAGAGTTTTTTTTTAATTGGACCCAACTTGAGAGTGTCTAGAAACAACAAAAACCAAGCATGGGAGATTTTATTTAAAGTCCCTAGAATAGGCATCAAAAAGAGGAAGACCATAGCTGAGTCCCAGTGGCATAGTGGTTGTGCTCGGGACTGTGGCCCACTGGGATGGAGGTTCAATTCCCGCTCACAGGAGCAAAGGCTGGGCCTCCTACTCCCACCACCAGGACAGTGATGCCTAACAAAAAGAGGAAGACCATCAATGAGATGAATTGATATGGTGACTACTAAAGTGGGCTTCAAACATAAAAATTATGAGAAGAGGAGTTGACTAGGTAATTCTTACTTCTGGTGTGTATAGATTTGAGTAAACAGAAAAAAACCTCAATAACATTTAACAACAACAGCAGCAACACTAAAGAAATCCAGTTTGGCAATAAGAGTACGCAAGCAGATTTGAGGCAGAAAAATCCTTTCTGCTCTAAATACAGATTATTCTTGCTTGTGTGAACTCAATTGCAACATTGATTAGATGAAAACGACAATGTAGAATAGTGGAAAAGGTGATTATATCTCTTTCATATGTTGTTAGGTTTTATCAAGTCAATTGTGACTTATACTAACCTTATGCATAACAAAAAAAACACATTGCCTACTCCTGAGACATCCTCACAATTGTTATGTTTGAGACCATTATTACAGTCAGTGTCAATTCATCTTATTAAGGGTCTTCCTCTTTTTCTTTATCCCTCCACTTTACCAGGCATGATGTCCTTCTCTCTGGACTTCTCTCTCCTGGTAAGGTGTCCAAAGCATCTGAGATAAAGTTGGACACACAAATCTTCAAATCTAAGTTAATGTTATTATATTCAAAATATCCTCTTTTCATCTTGCATGTGTGTGTCTGTATGTATGTAAGGCAAAATGTTGAGTGATCATACAAGTTGGGAAAATAACAGGCCTGCATCAGGATCGATCCATGTGGTTTCTCCTCAGGGATCCATGTGGTTTCTCCTCAGGGATCCATGTGGTTTCTCCTCAGGGATCCATGTGGCTTCTCCTCAGGGATGTCTTGCAGGAAGTGAGCCTTGCAAGCTGAAGCAGGAAACTGCCTAAGGCAGCTGCAATCTGATTTGACCATCAGAGATCAAGAGACCCTAGAATGAGATAATCTCTCTGACTTTCAATTAATCCCACATGGGGTTTTTGTCCAGGTTGGCCCAATAAATCTTAACTCTCTCAGAGATAAAATGCCAGATCACTCTTCAGACAAGGTTAAATTCTTTACTACACAGCCGCTTACAGAAGCACAATTTGGAGATACACTTAAAAGAGAAAAACTTTAATGGTCCCAACATTGACTATAATAAAGCAGGAGCAAGGATAAGCATCGACACATATAGCACACATTTTTGAAATAGTAGATGCAAATTTTTATTAAGCACAAATACATTAATAAGAAAAATACTCATTCTAAAATTTTCTATAAATCACACATTTTCTGTGAGTTAAGAAATTATAGGCTTATTCTGTGATTTCACTTGTTTAGAAAAAACATTTAAGGCTCTTGAGTAATTTTAAAGTTGTTTGAAGGGACAGGATTGACTCTTCGATGTCAAGAGTGCCAATTCCTGCTTATTCTGTGTTAACTCTTATTGCTAAGGATTCTATGAAACACTTGAAGATACTGGTAAGAAGTTTTTTCAAGATAGTAGAACCATGAATAGCAAGAGCAATAAGTATATGCAACCTGTTAATAATGTTTACAAATTGTTTCCAGTCTGTAAAACCCAATTCACAATTTGGAAAATACAACAACACAGTCCGTTTGTACACAGAAGAAGAAACAAAGGATCAGTTTTCTTCATAAGCGCTATGAAATAGCGCAAGCCTAAATCTCATGTAAATGTTAATGAAACAATGTTATCTCCCTTTTTGATAATTGTATTTGATAATTGCTCTTTAATTATAATAAGATTCTGGTTTTCCCAAGAAGCAAATACATGTAGTTTTATCCAAAATCGCAAGCCCCAGTGTCTCTACATATTAGGTATATATTAATATAGTATGTATTAGAAAAGTATTTTAATCAAAACTAAAAATATAACTAAATATTGTTTTATAATTCTCATAATTTTATATATTTTAACATTAAAATACTTCATAGTGATCACAATTATGATCCTAGTAATATAAAACTGATACTGTACAGAAGCAACTTTATCCTGACAGGAATCTATAAAAATTAATACCCTACCTAGTCTGATTTGAAAATCACTAAATTTCACCATTCAGCAATGAAAATTCTGAAACTTTATAGATTATCTGCACGTGAGTATTTTCCCTACTTTCAGGTTGCAACTTAATTGAATCCATGTATCAGGAGGGTTAGGAACATTATAAAAATATTAAAATACAGTAATGACCACCTCTACAAATATACTAATAAATAATCAATTTATCAAATCAAACTAAAATTAAACATTGTCACTGTAACCGAAATTTAGCTGTTAGAAAGCAAATTTTACAAAAGCCTTGGGACCTTGCCTAGGGAAATTATGGGAAAGTCCAAATACAGAGCTATTGTCTAGGTTAGATATCATGGGTCTCGTGGATTACTAAAAGGAGAAGCTTATCTTGGAAGAAGTATGGCCAGAGATGGCAAGGATGACAATACTTCATCTTACCTACTTTGTGCACATTGTCAGGAGAGGCTAGTCCCTGAAGAAGCTTGTGATGCTTGGTAAAGTGGAGGGACAGTGAAGAGAGGAGCTCTCAGCAAGTTGCTTGACACCATGGCTGCAGCAATAGACTCAGGTGTAGGAACGCTTCTAACGATGGCTTAGGACCACTTGCAGTGTTCGCTTCTGTTGTGCATAGGGGGGTCACTATGGGTTCTCATCAACTCGATGGTGACTAAGAACAACAGTAGATATCATGAAGAGACAGATTTTGTAGCTATTAATGCTTTTGTTGTTCGACTTAAAAAAAGAATCATAAGTGATATGTCCATTGCAACAAATGTTAGCAATTCACTAGAGCATAAATGAGTAAAAGATTCCAGACTCTATTCCTAATCATTTTTTCCCACAGATGTGCACCACATTTTATAATTTGGAATGTTTACTTTGGTAGACATTTGAATATATTGCAAGCACTGAAAGCTGTTAAAAAGAGATTCCCGGGTCCTGTTCCCTGGCTCCTCGCCCTTGCCTCGCCGGCCACGTGTGCGTGCCTCCCAGACACCGGCGCCACGTTCGCAGCATCAGCTAGCCGCCGTATGGAAAGAGAATTGGAAAGAAAATGCGACTTATTCAGACTGTGAGCCAGGCCGTCGGCCGGAGGCTGCCGGGCATCTGCCGTGCCCATCCGGTTTCTGGGCTTCTCCCCTCGGCAAGTGCGAGCCGACGCCAACTTCCACGCAATCACTTTCTCGGAGACAGACCCTCCGCGTGTGTTAATCACAGGTGTCGGCCAACTTGGAGTGGGGCTTGCGAACCTTTTGAGGAAGCGATTTGGAAAGGACGATGTGATCTTGTCTGATATAAGGAAGTTCCCCAACCACATCTTCCACAGTGGTCCATTCATTTATTCCGGCAGCCTCCTGGACTTCAAGACCCTGCGCGATATGGTGGTGAACAACCGTATCACCTGGCTGTTTCATTGCAGCGCTCTGCTCTGTGCGTTCGGCGAAGCGGACGTGCCTCTGGCGAGGTCCGTGACTATAACTGGCCTGCATAACGTGCTGGATGTCATCGCTGAGCACGGCCTGCACTTCTTTGTGCCTAGTACCGTTGGCGCCTTCCGACCGACTTCTCCCCGGGACACAACCCGCGATGTCTGTGTCCAGAGACCCGGGACCATCTATGGGGTGTCGAAGGTGCATGCGGAGCTCATGGGAGAGTGCCATTATTATCGATATGGGTTAGATTTCCAATGCCTGAGATATCCTGGAATCGTTTCGGCCGACTCCCAAGCTGGAGTGGGAACAACTGAGTATGCGGTGCAGATTTTCCACAGCGCTGTCAAGAGCGGCGAGTTTGAGTGCAACCTGGTGCCGAACACCAAGCCGCCGATGATGTACATCGACGACTACCTCCGGGCCACCCTGGAAGTCATGGAGGCCCCGGCCGTGTCGCTCTCCATGAGGACCTACAACATCAATGCCATGAGCTTCACCCCAAAGGAGCTGGCCCAAGAGCTTCTCAAGAACATGCTTGAGTTCCTGATCACCTACAACGTGGATTCTGTCCAGCAGGCCGATGAACTGCGATGACAGCAATGCTCGGAAGGCCTGGGGATGGAAACATAACTTTGATCTTCCAGAATTGGTGACGACGATGTTGAACTTCCACGCCTCTGCCACTAGAGTTGCCCAGCTAACTGATAGTGCTTTAAAGAGGAATGCCTGTGTCCTGGGCAGGTGTCGAGGGAAACATTTAGTCGAGGGATCACATAGTAGATGCCAAGGAACTAAAGTTAATTGATAGGACTAGACGTGGGCAGCTCATATTGAACTGCTGAGTAGAGAATGAAGTTGTTGGTCACCACTTTAAAAAAATGCTTTAAGTTTGGTGGCGAGAGTTTGAAATCTTTTTAAAAAATTTTGCCCAAACACTAATAACCAAATTCCACTTATTTCATTAAGATTTAAGTTACCAACTTGGGGGAAGATGAACGTATGTGATGTTTGTGCTTAATTTAATTAAATGAAAAAAAAAGAGATTCCTGCATATACAGGACAGTCCATTGATCACTCTCCCTAGAGAATTGCTTTGGTTAGGTGATATCAAGTCACTTGCAACCCATGACATGTCCAAAGTGCTTGATACAAAATCCCACCAACCTCTCCTCTAGGGAGCAGTCTGGCTGAACGTCCTCTAAGAGAGACTAGTTCGTTCTTCTCAAAGTCCATGGTACTTGTAATATTCTTCACCAAGACCATATGTAAAATTCCTCAATTCTTTTTCAATATTCATTATTTATTGTCCCGCTTTCACCTTTTAAAGGAGTGATTGAAAATACCATAGCTTGGGTCAAGCACACTCTAATCCTTAACGTGAGATCTTTGCTCTTTAACACTATGAAGGGGATTTGTGCAGATTTTCCCAAAGCAAATTGTACGCTTTCCATGTGTGTTGATTGTGAAACCGAGTAAAATGAAATTTTGATAATTTCTGTCTGTTCCATTTTATAATGCTGCTGTATGTTGATCCAGTTATATTTTAATTTTCCTTATATAAGTGTTAATCTATACAGACAACTGTGTTCTTTGATGTTTATTACTAAACACTTGAAGATATCTTCATTTTCAAGAAATAATATTGCAGATTATTAACAAGACTTACTCGAACCCCGATGCCATAATCTTTTTTAAAAGCCCATCTTCTCATATAACCTGATCACTGTACATATTCAGTAAGTATGGTGAAAGACTATGACCATCACACAGATTTCAAGTGGTGGAGCATTCCCTTTTCCATATCTGGCTCTTTCGGTGTCAATGTGCAAGTCTGAAGTAACACTGAAAACATTTGAAGGTTATTGTTTCAGATCATGGTGATTTCATTTGCTTAGAAAAACATATTCAAGACTGTAGTTACCTGCAACAGGATTGGCTCTTCGGTCTCGAGAGTTTGCCAACTCCTGCCTCACTCTATTTGAATGACTACCTCTTGGTCGGTGTGGAGTTTCTGCATGAGGATAATGAAATTTTCCATTCTGCAATGCTTATTTATTCACAGTTTCTTAGGATCCATGCAGTTGCTTGCCTTAAAATACCTACAAACAAGTGGAAAAATAAAATAATAAAGCCGAATGCAGGCAATAGTAAAAGAAATAAGATAGAAAATTCAGGGACCAGTCTTAGGATGCTAGAAAATATGAACTTCCCTTAGAAAGAAAACTAGCAAGAGAAACTTAGGTTCTTAGTCCTTGGGTAATTGTAATACTAAAAATTTAGTGGCAGAATAATGAACCATTAATCACAATTGTAAAAGAAGTGTCTAGATTTTGAAAATAGGCAAAAACTTAGTTATTTGCTCATCAAGTCAGCAATGGACCCCTCTTAAAGATGGAATTGATCTTAATAACTTGGGGATAGCAAAGAGAACAGGCTGAGCAAAGGGGTTCAGTAATAAGGAAGAAACTAGCTTATAGAATCAATGGATCTACATGAGGGCTTCTTTACCTCAGAAATTACTGTTTTTGGGGGGACTAGATAATTCTCTTTGTAACAGGATGTCCTGTGCATCGTCGAATGATTAGCAGTACCCCTGTCCTCTACCAAACATGTGCTAACAATACTGTTCATACTTCCAGTTATGACATCCGAAAATATTTTCCAGCCATTGCCAAATGTCTCTGAAGGGGAGATCTTATCACTGGTTGATAATCTATTGTTTAGAGCAGTGATTCTCAATCTTCCTAATTCCACCACCCTTTAATACAATTCCTTGTGTTGTGGTAATGCCCCCAAGTATAAAAATATTTTCACTGCTACTTCATATCTGTACTTTTACTACTGTTATGAATCTGACGACCCTTGTGAAAGGGTCTTTCCACCCCCAAGGGGTTGCGATCCACAGGTTGAGAACCGCTGCTTTACAGTAAAGGACGAGCTCAGCTCATTGTTAAGACAAGTAAGTATGTGGCCGGATAGTTCAAATAAAGAGAAAGAGCTGGTTTCTGGCTACCAATAAAAGAGAATGCACTGAAGATGAACTTGAAAATTATCTTTGTCTGAATATTAGGGTGAATTTTAGTGGCCATACTAATTATTCCTTACCAAACTATATTTCCTTGTTGCATATGATTCTTTAATAAGTCAAGGGTAGCTCCAGCATGGCAAGCAGCACTGACAGTGGTGATATTTCTATGCCCAAGCTCTGCAGTGAAGTTAACCATCGTGACCAGAAAAGCAACTTCCTGCGTGCCCTCAAGATTGTCAACAAGATTTTGCAGACCAACAAGGATGATATAACTGTCCTGCATTGTAGCATGTAATGCCTTATGCAAAGTTTCAAAGAATCCTTGAATGTCATTAATTCACACCAAAGTCTTAGCCAATAATCATCTTTCCTTTCAAAAGTCACATTGTGCATAAGACTGAACAGGATGGAGAATGCCTTGAAGACAAAAGAAAGTGCCACCCAGCAGACAGATTAAATCATCTTTAGGGACAAGTGCTGTACCAGTTGGGATGTTGTGGTGAATGCTTAGCTGTGTACAGAGATCTCCAAAACTCCCAAGATGATTCTGATGAAGAAATAAAAACAGATTTTTCAGCATTTATTGAAGCTCCAAACAATTGTGACAAAGTGGTTCCAGACTTGAGTGTCCAAAAAGGCACATATGAGTTGTCCTATCAGGCTGCGTATGTTCAGATTAAACAAGGCCAGCCAAACTTGGCCATGATAATCCTCCCAACAAAATTGCTTCTCACTATCAGAAGACTGCTGGGACTAAGGAAGACTCAAAGGCAAACCTGACCATCATTTATGGTCAGATAGCCTATATCCTGCAGTTCCAGGGTCATACAGAGGAGATTCTACTTTACAATCAGATAGTAAAACTAAATCCAACAGATGTGAAATTTCTAGCTGTAATTGCAAATGACACCATTAACATTAACAACAACCAAATGTCTTTGACTCCAAGAAGAAATTAGCCAATGCAGAAATGAAGTTTAAGGTTTCCAAGAAATAAGTACAAGCTATAGAATTTAACAAAGGTGTACTTGTTATGTACACAAACCAGGCAACACGGTACCATAAAATATCCACCAGTTTATCATCCCAAAGTCCTGAGAGTTTCCTATCTGTTTTAATCCAGGCTACCCAGCTCTGCCATGAAAAGCAGCACATACAAGCAACAGAGCTGTTTCGGGAATTTTCAGATCAGCATCCAGAAAATGCAGCTGAGAATACGCTGACCGTGGAACAACTGAAAATTTCCCAAGGTAATATTTCTAAGAATGTCTAATATTGAGAAACAAAAAGGGATTAAGGCATAAACCAGGCATGGTGTCTGCATTAGTGACCATGTACAGTTAGGGAAAAAATATTGATAGTAACATTGAGGGCTTCACACAACATACCCAGTGGTATCAAAGTCATCAACCTAAATCCTCTGCTTAATTTTCTTTACGGAAACTACAAACGTCAAACTCAAATCAGGCAGTGAGAATGAGGCAATTAGTGACCTAACACAGCTGTGGAAACAATATTCCAAAGCCATTCATACTCCGGCACAGTTTACTTCTGCTTATGCACTTGTAGATCCTTCCTCGCAAACTTGATGTCAAAGCTCTTGGAAATTCTCCCAGTGCTATGTGCATTTGGAAGAAGGGCGGAAAGGTTGCTCGTGATAATCAGAGAAAGGGGCAAGGTCAATGACATTTGAAAATTAGAAAGAAGAAAAAGGGAAAACTGCCTAGGAATATTGACCCTGAATTTATCACAGATCCAGAAAGCTGGTCAGCAACGTGAGGATGTTCTTACTATAGAGGAAGGAAGAAGGGTTAAAAGAAGGATCGCATTGGAAAAGAGGCTTCGGGAGCAACTGCAGGATCGTCAGCTGAACTGGATAGCAATGAAACTGTGAGCAGTCCTCACCCATTCCCAAGACCGGACAGTGCAGCAATACCACACCCCCACGACATCAGAAATTTGCAGGGGTTGTGGCTACTGAAAAGAAACAGCAATAGAAAAAGAAGAAACGGCATAAAGGTGATTATAATATTATTGTTGCAGGCTGTTGTTAAACTGATCTCATTTATTCTAGGGCCATCCTTAAGATAATACAGCATAGAACTGCTCCCTCCTTCACCCCTACATTTTCATTCCGTTCTTTTCTTGTGCATCAAATAGGAATAGGAAAGCCATATTCCTCCAGTTTGATGCCTAGTCAGACTTGCCCTTCTTGTTCCATGTAGCTTTGCAAAGAAAATGAGGACACAAAATAATTAGGCATTAATCCACCTAGTTATCTCTTGTTTGCTTTAACTTTATATTCTGATCTACTCTTTCTGTGGCTCCAAACAGGCATACTATTTAAGGTTTTTTTTTTCAACTGCAATCTGTAGGTACTTGTTCCTATTCAAATCACACTTATGTTATATCTTGGGAAACTGAAAGTCGAATGTTCAGAGCATTACAATTATCTGCTTATGAATATCATGGAATCAAAAGGGATCTTACTAATAAAATGAAAAAAAAATGAAAGGGTAGACATATAGTAACCAAATTAATTTGATAATTTAAGAGAGAGTAAATTAATACAGTCTATAAGCAAATGCTTAATATAACTTAAACTAATATTTATTGTTTTGGACAGGTCATCAGGAAAAAACCATCCTCCAGAGATGGACATTAATTTTGTAATGGTGAGGATCACAGAGATGAATAGATACAAAAGGTCAAAGCAATTATTAAAATGGCAGAAAACAGAGCAGGAGTTGGAACTGACTCAATGGTAAGTAACACAAATACTTATTGTGCTTAGTATACGACTAGTTTGCAGAGGTGAAAAAATGTATTCTCCCATAGCTATCTTCAAGCAGATTACCGCTGTAACAATACAGTGAAGATATGATCCCATCAACAAAAGGAAAGTAAAAGGAAGTAGAGGAAAGAACTGGGAGACAAAGGACATTTATAGAGGTCTAAATTCAGGTATGTATATATGTAAATATAGTTTATATAATTATAGTAAAATATATCAATTGTATATATATGTTAATTTTTAAGGTAGCAGATGGATATTGGGCCTCTCCTCAAGTACTTCCTCAATGCAAGAAACTTTGTCCTAATAACCCAGCATTCTGTGATGCTTGCCTTTCCAACACAATTGGTGCATAAGTAAATGTGGTGATGAAAGCTGATGATGTCTGGTTATCAGAAGATGTAGCATTTTGAGTCTTAAAGACTCAAGGATAAGCAAGTGGTCATCTAGCTGAGAAGCAACAAAGCCCACATGAAAGAAGCATACCTGCCTTTGTGATCATGAGGTGTCATTGGGATCAGGTTTCAGGCATCAAAGACCCAGAATAAAAGAATGATATCTATGTGAATGAAGGGGAGCAAGGTGTGGAGACTTGTGGTAGCTACACAATCTGGTGTCAATATGAAAATTAAGATTGTAGGAGTGGAGTATAGGCCGTCAATCAGGATATAGTCAATAAAGCCTCTGCGTAGCCATGGCCTTCTCCTGAGAAATCTGGAATCCTGTAGTTCCTTCTTGCAGGAGGGAGACACTATCTCTCTCTGCTCACTTTCTGGAGACATCCTGAGGAGAATTCAGATAGACCTACCCTGATGCAGCTCTGGGAACTGGAGGAGCCACATGGAGACCCGTGGCAGTGCTGAGATACTTACAACACCACTGAATCCAAAGATTTTCTACTCACTGGCCTGTGATATTCCTGAATTTGGCACCATTGCATGTATTTAATGAGTCTGAAAAGGAATTTATATATTAATATCAGACATATGGGCTAATATCAGATTTATGGTCTTGATCTGGACTGGGTTGGGATGCTTTCTTAATGTACAATCACCATTTATATAAAACTCTCTCTTATGCATATATGAGTTTCTATGGATTTATTTCTCTAGTCCACCCAGAATAACACAAGCCCCGAATCCCATCTGTATACAATTAGACATTGCCCTACAGAAGGGTCACAAGAAGAGAAGAGTAAGTTAGCATACAGTATAGTACCAATGAAACATACAACTTTCTTCCAGTTCTTTAATCCTTCCTTCCCCGACCACCCATGCACACTATCATGCCCTCCATCTAATCCAGCTAGACCAGAACATGTACACTGGTACAGATAAGAGATGGAAGGAAGCACAAGGAATCTGGGACAGATAAACCCCTCAAGACCAGTAATGAGAGTAGAGCTATCAGGATTGTAAGGAAAAGGTTGGGGGAGAAAAGAGGGAACTGATTACAAGGAGCTACATATAAATCCTCCCAGGGAGATGGATAACCAAAAAGTGAGTGATCACTGGATCAGTATAAGACATGAAAAAATTGCAAATTATCAAGGGTTCATGAAGGAAGGAGAGTGGGAGAGGAGGGAAATGAGTTGATATCCGGGTTCAAGTAGAAAGAAAATATTTTGAAAAGAATGATGCCAACATATGTACAAATGTGCTTGACACAATGGATGAATGGATTATGCTAAGAGCTGTATGAACCCCCAATAATATTCTTTAAATTAAAAAGATATCCCATCCATTTTAAATGACAATAGCATGAAATTCTTAGCATAAATCATGATTAATTTTAAAATTAGTGATGTTGCTATGTGCCATCTATTTGGTTGCCATCTGTGGCAAACTTATACACAGCTGAAGGAAACACTACCTGGTCCTATGCCAATCCCAAAATTGTTCCCATGATTAAGTGCATTGCTGTAGCCACTAAGACAATCTATCTCCTGGAAGGCTTTCCTATTTTGGGATGCTTCTTTATTTTACCTTGTCGCTAAGGAGCACTTACGCAATATTTCTACAAGGCAGATAGGTCTATCCATTTAGCAGTCCACAGTATGTTCAATATTCTTCTCTAACACCAGAGTTCAAATATATTGATTCTTCTTTAGTTTTCTTTATTCAATGTCTAAATCTCATATGCATATGAGGTAATTGAAAATACCATGACTTGTTTCAAGAACAGTTTAGTCCTCAAAGTAGCATCCTTCCTTTTCAAAACTCTACTGAGGTTTTGGAATTCAGACCATATTCAGAAGAGTCCATGGATAATACCACTTATGTCAAATGGACTTTTGCTGAAAGCAAAAAATACCAGAAAGATGTCTATTTGTTTTAGAGAGTAGGCAAAATCATTCGACTAGATGGACCATAACAAACCTTATATAACTTTGAGAATAATAGGAATTCCAGAACAATTCACTGTGCTGCAATAAAACTTGACATGGATCAAGAGGCAATTGTGCAAACTGAAGAAGATACTGCATAGCTAAAATCAGGAAAGGTGCGTTTGGTTTGTATTATATAATCATGCTATTTAATCTGTACGCCAAGGGAAAAAGCATCAGAGAAACTGGATTTTATGAAAAATAACCTGGCATCAGAATTTCAGGAAGGCTTACTCACAACCCGAGATATGCAGATGATACAACCTTGCTTGCTGAAAATGGGGGTTACTTGAAGCACTTGTAGATAAAGATTAAGGATTACAGTCTTCGGTATGGATTATAAGTCAATGTAAAGAAGACCAAAATTCTCACAACTGGATGATCAAGTAACATGATGGTAAATAGGAAAAAGTTTGAAGTTGTCAAGGATTTTGCTTAGTTGGATCCACAATCAAAGATCATGGATGCAGCAATCGAGAGATCAAACACATGTTTTATTAGATAAAGCTGCTGCACAAAATTTCTCCAGATTGTTGAAAAGCAAGGATATTGTTTGAAGATTCAGGTGCATCTGACCCAAGTAATGGCATTTTCTATTTCTTCACATACATGTGAAAGTTGGACATGGAATAGGAAGACTGAAGAAAAATCTATGCATTTGAATTCTGTTACAGGCAGAAAATATTGAAAGTACCATGGATTGCTAAAAGAACAGCAGAATTTACTGGGAAGTACAGTCAGAGTGTCCCTTAGAAGATGGTGAGACTTTGTCTTACAGTCTTTGGACATTGTATTAGTATGGGTTTATTAGAGAAACAAATCCACAGAAACTCACATGTATAAGAGAGGATTTTGTATAAGGGGTAAGTTCACATCAAGAAGACTTCCCAACTTGGGGCTGCCCAAGCCCACAAGTCCAGTATTAGCCCATATGTCCAACACTAATCTACAATGTCTTCCTCCATCTCAAAAAACACACTAAATGATGCTGACTGCAGGAGGAAATCTGAATCAGTGAGTATGTATGCATCTCAGCGTTGGCAGGGGTCTCGATGTGCCTGCTCCAACACCTAGGATTGAATTGGGGCAGGTCCATGTGTCTTTTCCTCAGGGATATCTTGCAGGAAGTGAGCCTTGCCAGCTGAAATGGGAAACTGCCTAAGGTAGTGCCACCCCAGTCTCACTATTAGAAAGCAAGAGACCCAGAATTGAAAGGCAAGGCTCATGGAACCCTTTATCTCTCCACCCTTCAACTAACCCCTCATGTGTCTATTGGCAAGGTTGGCACAATGAACTTTAAATATCTCAGGCATGTTGTTAGGAGCGATCAGTCTCTAGAGAAGGACATCATGGTTGGTAAAGCGGAGGGACAGCGAAAAATTGGAAGTCCCTCAACGAGATGGATTGATATCATGGCTGCCACAATGGGCTAAGACATAGCAACTCTTGTGAAGATGGCCTGCCACCAGACAGTGTTTTGTGCATTTTTGCATAGGGTTATTATAGATTGGGTCTGAATCAATGGCACCTAACAACAACAAAGAGGTTTTGTGCAACAGATTTATTTAATGTAATACATATTTTGATCTCTTGACTGATGCTTGCATGTATATGATTGTGGGTCCACACAAGACAAAAATCCTTGACAACTATAGCCCTTTCTCCATTTTTATGATGCTACCTATTAATCCAGGTATAAGGATTCTGGTGTTTACATTGAGTCATCATTCATAATGAAGGCTACAATCCTTGATCTTCATTAGCAAGTGCTTTAAGCCCTCTTGGTTTCAGCAAGAAGGATTATGTTAACTCAGGTGGTTAATAAGCCTTCATCCAATCCTGATGTGACATTCATCTTCATATATCCCAGTTTCAATGATTATTTGGTCAGCAAACAGATTGATTAAAACTCATTAGATGATACAGCCTTGTTTCCCATGTTTGCTGGTATTAAACCATAAGCATTTTCCCTTGTTCTGTACACACAACTGCCTCTTGAACCATGTATAAGTTCCTTGAGAACAATCAAATTTTCTGGAATTCCCATTCTTTTCAAGGTTATCTACAGTTTCTTATGGCTCACATAGTCAAATGACTTTGTGTAGTCAATAAAACACTAGTAAAACTCTTTCTAATATTCTCTGCTTTCAGGCAAGATCCATTTTACATAAATTATTTTCCTCATTCTACATCCTCTTCTGGAGCCAGCCTAACTCTCTCTAGAAGCTCCCTGTAAATGTAACAATGCAACCACTGTTGAATGATCTTCTGCAAAATTTTATTGGCATGTGTTATCAGTAGTATTGTTCTATACCTTGAGCATTTTGTTGGCTCATTTTGCTTTGGAATGGGTAGAAATATGGATCTCTTCCAGTTAGTTAACCCAGTACATCTTATCTGAAATTCCTGGTGTAGATGAGTGGTGTTTCATCAGTCAATTGAAACATTTCAATTGGTATTGCGTCAATTCCTGGACTCTTGCTTTTGGCCATGCTTTTCAGCTTGAACTTCTTTCTTCAGTACCATTGGTTCTTGCTCACATTCTCCCTCCTGGAATGGTTCAGCACTTTTTCTTATAGTGGCTCTCTGTGTTCTTTCTATCTGCTTTTTTGATTATTCTTGCATCAATCAATATTTTGCACACACAGGAGGAAGGTAAAAGCAAGCAGAGGGAAGATGTAGGAAGCAAAGCTATAGATAGAGGTATAAACAGAAGTGTGCACTTATGTAAAATATTAATTCATAAAAATAGAGGTGTTCGCCTAGGTACATATACTTATATGGCAATATATTGAGGAAGTTGATGGGCTTTGGGCCTCTGGCCAAGCCCTCCCTCAATGCAAGAACATGTTGTTCCAACAGCCTGGCATTCTGTAATGCACACCCTCCCAACATAATCACTGAAGACAAAATAGGTTCATAAGCAACTGTAGTGAAGAAAGCTGATGGTACCCAGCTGCCAAAAGTCACAGCATCTGAGGTTTTAAAGCCTTGAAATTAAACAAGTGGCCATCTAGCAGAGAAGCAACAAACCCACCTAGAAGAAGCAAACCAGCCTGTGTGATCATGAGGTGTCCAAGGAATCAGAAAACTCCCCAAAAAACAAAATCCACATACTGTTGAGAACAAGTGGGGCTGGAGTAGAGACAGCAAACTCATCTGTAGACAATAAGACACCCTTTGATAGAAGGGTTACAAGGAAATTATGAGTCAAGCAGGGCACAGTACAGCACTTAACAAACACAACATTCCTCCAGTTCTTTGAGGCTTCCTCACCTCCAATTATCACGACCTTAACCCTGCCTTTCAGTTCTGGCTAGACCAGAGCATGTATACTGGTACAGGTAAGAGTTCAGGAGGCTTGGAATCCAGGTCACAGAAAACCCCCAGGAACAGAAATGAGAGTAATTTAATTATACCAGTAGGGTTACCAGTAGGGTTCAGGGAAAGTGGAGAAGGGGGGAGGGGGAACTGATCGAAAAACCTCTCCCTAGGAGGATGGACAACAGGAAAATGGGTGAAGGGAGACAGCAGCAGGCGTAAGACATTAAAATAATAATAATTTATAATTTTTCAAGGGGTCATGCAGGTGGGAGAGGGTGAAGGGAGGGAAAAAGAAGAGCTGATACCAAGGGCTCAAATAGAATATAAATGTTTAGAAAATGATGATGGCAACATATTTATAAGTATGCTTGATACAACTGATACATGGAATATTAAAAGAGCTGTAAAAGCCCTCCGATAAAATGATTTAAATATATTTTACTCACAAAATCTTTCAATATTGCAACCTATGGCTTGACTTTCTTTCGAGTTATTTCAGTTTAAGATATGCAGAGCATGTTCTTTCTTTTTGTTTCTCTAACTCTAGGTTTTGTGTATCTCATTATAATGCTTGACTTTGTCTTCTTGAGTTGCCATTGAAAACTTTACATTCAGCTCTTTTACTTCTTCCTTTCTTCCACTTGCTTGAGCTACACTATGATTAAGGGCACATTTCAAAGTGTCTTCAGACATCCATGCTGATTCTTTCTTCCTTTCCTGTCTTTTAAATGAGCTTTCACTTTGTTCATGAAAATTGTCAGCGATGTCTTCCAATAATTCATCAGATCTTATTTTATTACTCAGTGCATCAGATTTGTTCTTAAATTTCAGGTGGGTCGGTCAAATTCAAGGTTGTATTTTGGTTCTTGTGAACTTGTTTCAGTTTTCTTCAGATTAACCTGCGTTTACTGCATATGAATAGTGACAATATGTTCCACAGGTCACCCCTCTTCTAGTTTAAGCTGCTAATATTGAGTTACTCCATCCTCTCTTCCCACCAATGCAGTTAATGCCATGGACTAATTAGTAGTAGCACATGCTATAGACTTATAAAAGAATGATCTGGTGAAGTTATTCATCAAGTAACTAATTTAGCAGCGATAAGCATAGCTAATTTTAACTGGGATGTTAGTGGATCCAGAAAACAAGGCTGATTAGAAGATTGAGTAATGAATAGAGTAGGATATTAACTCCTATAATGGCAAAGAACATTGAAGGAAGGTACTGGTGAAAGAGATAATTAAGAAAGTGAATTGTTAATTTGGGTAATATTTGGAATATAGAATGGATATTTTAATATTTATAATAATATAATAATAATGTCATCCATTGTTGCAGTTTGTGGTAGTTACATAATCGGGTGTCTATTTGAGTGGAGTCTATAGTGGAGGCATCTAAACAGTTAATCCAGAGATCGTCAATGAAACCTCTGTATGGGCATGGCATTCTCCTGAGAACCTGGGAACTGCTGCCTTTTCCTCTTTAGAGACAGGAGACACTTCTCTCTCCCTCTGCTCACTTCCTGCAAGACATCTCAGAGGAGAAGCCATGTGGACCTACCCTGAAGCAGCCCTGGGAACTGGAGGAGCCACCCTTGTCAATGCTGAGATGCTTAAATTGCCACTGGATCTAACTAAAGTCTTTCTACCCACTGGTCTCTGATCATCCTGCATTGGACGTCATTGCATGTGTTTCATGAGTCTGAAGAGGACTTTATAGATTGGTTTCAGACATATGGGCTAATATCAGACTTATGGACTTGGACTGGACTGGGTTGGGATGCTTTTTTAATGTACAATTGCCTTTTATTTAACATTCTCTCTAATACACATATGAGTTTCTATGGGTTTGTTTTTCTAGTCTACCCAGACTAACACAGGTTTGGTTCTGATGAGTCTATGTAAAACGGAATGAAACACTGCCCCATCCTAGGTTACCCTCATAAGTTTTCCTATATTTGAGCTCATCAATGAAGCCACTGTGTCAATTTATCGTTTTGAGGGTCTTTCTCTTTTTCACTTTCCCTCTACTTTACCAAATATGATGTCCTCTTAAAGGGTTTGCTCTTTCCTGGTGACATGTCCAAAGCACTTGAGGCAAAGTCTCACTATCTTCGCTTTCAAGAAGCATTCTGATTTTACATCTTTCAATACAGATTTGTTGGTTCTTTTCGCAGTCCATAGTACATGCAATATTCTTCACCAGCAATAGAATTCAAATTC
Organism: Nesogale talazaci; assembly: GCA_004026705.1. Lineage (NCBI taxonomy): Eukaryota > Metazoa > Chordata > Mammalia > Afrosoricida > Tenrecidae > Nesogale > Nesogale talazaci. The sequence continues at coordinate 135,932 of PVJH01000854.1, forward strand.
ATTTATTCTTCTTTGGTTCTCCTTAGTCAATGTTTAACTTTCACATGTGTACTAAGAAATTGAAAATAAAATGGTTAGAATCCTCAAAGTAAAATCTTTTCTTTTCAAAACTTTATAAATATTTTTGTGCAGCAAATTTGCCTAATGTAAAATATCTTTTGATCTTTTGACTACTGTGTCCCTTATCTTTAATTATTGCTCCAAGAAATATGAAATACTTGGAGATATCAATTTGGTCCACTCATGAAGATTTTTTTTTCTTTATGTTGAGTTGTGTTTGTCCAGGTTAACTAGAGAAACAAATGCAGAAACACTCATATGTATAAGAAAGAACTTTATTTTAAAAAAGTAATTATAGATTAAGAAAACACTCAAGCCCAGTCCCGATCAAGTCCATAAATCCAATATTGGCTCATATGTATAATCCTACTCCATAAATGTCTTTTCAGACTCACAAAGCACATGCAGTGATGTAAAATACAGGAAGGTCACAGGCTAATGGATGAAAAGTCTTGTGGATTCAGTGGCTGTGGAAACATCTCAGAGCAGGTAGAGTCACCATGTGTTTCCTCTGTGTATCGGAGTGTAGCTCTTCAACGAGAAACTGAAGCAAAGAGAGAAAAGCTTTCCCAGGGCCCAGTAAATTTCCATATATCTCCTCAGTAGGAAGGGGAAAGCACAGAGAGGAAATTCCCAGAATTCTGAGAAGACCACAGTGACAAAGAGGCATCATCAGACTGTGACCCGATTGGTAGGCTAGACTCCACCCCTATACCTATTTATCAAGATGATATGAAACTATGTAACTACCACAAGTTGTAATACATACTGAAGCGTGCAATCTTTGATCTTCATCAGCAAGTGATTTTAACCCTCCTTGTTTTCGGCAAGCAGCATGATGTAATTTGTATATTGCAGGTTAAGGGCACGTTCCTCTTTCTATAATTAAGGTTCTCTCATACAATTTGAATATGTATGGTGAGAAGACACAACCTTCACACACACCTTTTATGATTTCAGACCATGTAGTATTCCCTTTTCCTGTTCACACAATCACCCCTTGATCCATGTGCAGGAACCTCATGAGCACAATTAAGTGTTCTGGGATTCCAATTTTTCTCAAAGCTATTAATAATTTGTTATGTTCCACATAGTCAAATACCTTAGGAGAGTCAATAAAACTATGTAAACATCTTTTAAAACAATGTAAACAAGTAAATATTTTTCTGGTATTCTCTGCTTTCAGCCAGGATCCAGCTAACATGATAATGACATCCTTCATTCCGTATCATCTTTTCAATATGGCTTGAATTTCTAGCTACTTCCTGCCAATACCAGTGCTCTTGAGGTACCTTCAGAAAATTTTAGCTGGCCTGTGACATTAGTGATACTGTTCAATAATTTCCTAATTCATTTGTGTTATCTTTTTTGAGAATAGGCAGGAATGTAGATATGATTGTCCAGGTATTATCTTCCAATTTTCTTAGCATATATGAGTGCTATCCTTCAATGTTGTATTAGTTTTTAAAAACATTTAAATAGAAAATTAGCAGCTGAGACAGTCCCTCTTTTAACCATAGGCTAGAAACTACGAATCATGAAACTCAGTAAGAAGTTTAAATGTAATCGTCATCGTTTTCTTTTCCTCAGGCATTGTTTACAGAGAAATAAATTACTTCATCAGAGAGCTAAGAATATAAGGCCAAATAGTCTCTAAAATGATGCTTGGAACATGTAGGTGCTTAATTAAACAATGACACAAATATAACCTGCTTACAATTCTGATATCTTTTTCAATGCCAGTCATTAAACTGCTCTCAAAATAGCTAGAGGAGTTAACAATTGTTTTTCAGTTAAAATAGCAATAAAACCCAGTGGGGAATTATTTTGTAAAATAACTGAGGGGTTGACAACTGCCTTTTGGAGCAGCTGGGAATATCTCACATTAAAAGAGTAAAACAAACAAACTGGCATTCTGTGATGTTCACTTCACCCTCCTAGCACAAGCGCTGAAGACAAAATGTGTTTTCAAAGAAATGTGGCAAAGAAAACAGATGATGTCCTGCTTTTAAAAAATATGGCATCTGGAGTCTTAAAGGCTTGAAGTTAAACAAGCAGTCATCCACCAGAAAAGCAACACACCAGCAGCTATGATCATGAGGTGCCACGGGGACCAGGTAACAGGTATCAGAAGACCCATAACAAACAAACAAAAGCATATTATTGAGACTGCAGATGGTCTGAGCAGAGACCCAAAGCCCATCTGTAGACAATGGAACTTACTCCTACAGAGGGGTCACAGGAAAGGGATGAGTCAACCAAGGTGCAATAAAGCACAGATGAAATATACACTATTCCTCTGGTTTCTTGAGGCTTCCTAACCCCCCACTATCATGACTCCTGTAATGCTTCTCAATGTGGAATAGACCGCAGCATGTATGCAGGTATAGATAAGAAATTGGAGTGCCTGACACACGGAATGCAGGAACAGGAATTGGAATAGTGATAGCAGAGGGATGGGGGCAGGGAGATAACGAAAGGGAGGAAGAGGAATCGATCACAATGATCGTCACATAACCACACAGACCCCTCAAGGGTCTGCGGGGAAGGAACAGCAGAAATCATGGGTGAAGGGAGACAGAGGTCGACGTGAGATATGAAAATAACAATAATTTATAATCTACCAAGGGGTAGTGGGGGGGTGGTTAAGAGGAGCTGATACCAAGGGCTCAATAGAAAGCAAAAGTCTAGAAAAGAATGATGGCCATACAGGCAAAAATATGCCTCATGCAAGCGATGTTAATAAGAGTTGTAAGAGTCCCCAATAAAATGATCTTGCAATTAAAGAAAAGAGTAAAACTGGAAAGCAAATATGGAAGATAAAACAATACTTTGTTAGTTGCAGCTAATTATAATTTTGGTTTCCTGTAAAAGCAGTTCTCAACATATTAAGAAACCACATGCAATTTAATTTAATTTTGTATTGCATGACTTTCTAATTTAAATCTAATAGACGCACATAAAAGAAAACTAGCCAGTATTAGAGAAAGCAGAATTAATTGTGCTATGTTGATTTGCAAGTAATAGAATAATTTCATTTTATTATATTTATTTGAAGTCAATGTGCCCTTTATATTTGAATCTAAATGGATTATGTATATATTCTTAATTTTGCATGCTATATGAAACGTTCAAAATCAATGAAAAATAAACATTTTAAAATGTCTAAGATGAAACATGAAACGTTATATAATAAATTTAAAGTAATCTTCAATAAATTTATATTTTGTGGATAATCATACAAGTGTGATTATAATGTATCCTTCAACTTCTAAATTATTTTCCCTTGTTTTTATCTTTGGCACTTAACATAGAATAGTGCACACTTCCTATCATTCAAACTTAATAGACATTCTTGGTAATTTTGTGTAAAATATTATCTCCAAATTAAAATGCAAAAATTTACTAACTACTCTGACTGTAAACTTAAAAAATAGGTGAAAATTCATTTATTAATGTGTTATGCTGGATTTCCAACAGCAGTAAAATCAATGATGCTTGTATGTGTAAGTATACAGAAACAGATTTGCATAAAAAATTACTCACATCACTGTGGAAGCAGATTAGTCCAGTCTGACTCAAATCTGTAGGTAATATATAAATTGAAGTCTTCTCCTGGATCCATTATCCTTAGTGGGTGATAAACAAGAAGCAGGAAACTGATTCAGGAAGACCATGGACTGACAAATGCAGAAATGATTAAATGAAGTCAGCTAAATGAATCTAAGTTCAACAATCTGCCAATGGCTTTTGGGATTGGTAGACAATATAACAGGAGGTCATGCAAGATTCAGTCCAGCAGAAATCAGCTAGCTTCAACACACTGCCATTGTCAATTTATAATAAGGGTATACCACACTGAATAGAATCTCTCTCAATGTATAAGAGCTGTAACCACATTACAAAGGACCCCTGTTAGTCTGATGGTTCTGTGTTGGGCTGCTAGCCACAAGACCAGGCATTTAAAGTCCTGAGCTTCTCCTCGGGAGAAAGATGAGACTTTCTACTCCTGTAATAATTACTGTCTCAGAAAATACAGGGGTAGTTCTAAACCAGCGGTTCTCAACCTGTGGGTCATGACCTGTTTGGGAGTTCAAATGGCCCATTACCAGTTGTTGCCCGATTCATAACAGTAGCAAAATTACAGTTATGAAGTGGTAATGAAAATTAAAATTAATTTTATGGTGGGGGGTGTCACCTAAATGAGGAACTGTATCAAAGTTTCATGGCATTAGGAAGGGTGAGAATCACTGTTCTAAACTGTCCTATAGGGTCATCATGGGTCAGAACTGACTTGATGGCCTGGATTTTGAGTTTATCCTCTCAAAAACAGCATGACTGCATCACAGAAGACTCACCATTGAGTCAATCCCATATTTTAGATAAAATCATAGGAAAATACCAGCTACCAAAATATCGAAAATTTCTTCTCTATAAATTTAGAGTTTGAAACCTCTTAACTTAAATTCATAAGGAGTTTAAAACCAGATGTTGTTTCTGAGAGAAGAAAGAAATAGAACAACATAAAGTTTATTTCAGGGAAGAGAAAACCAGATTCTAAACCACAAAGCAGAAGTAACAATTGTCAATATCAGTACTTCTGTTCAAGCACACTAAGAAGTCTGAATTTTACCTGTTTTAATAATTGTACTCATATTTTGACTGCATGCTCTTTCTTTTTCTCAAATTATGAGTGCTTTTTCCTGCCATCTTGAGTTCTGTTATTGGTCACAGAGTTTACTGATAACATATCAAGAGCTGAGTTGCAACAGTTCCTTCAAATGAAAACATGAGAAAAGGAAACGTGGATTATAATTAAACTTTGAGAAAATTGCTACAAATATATGTTTAAAGATGTTTTAAATAAAGCAATTTTCACATGAGATTGTTCTAAAGAAGGCTTAAATTTCAGGTGTCCCCCATGCTACAGTTAGTTCTCTAGTATTTAAACTGATGTTCATGATTAAACTGAAATTTAAAGATTTTCCTTGTTTCATGTTATCATTGATCCTAATTTATTCAATTGATCATTTCATGAATCAATTCATTTTTTAATTTGTTTATTTTGCTTCTCTATGGAATGAGCTGTGCATAATTGAGTGTATTTCAATTTTTGATAAATGATGTTGATTTTTCAGAAATATTATATGATTCGTGTATGTCCTGCTGAACTCTGAAGGGGCAGGTGAGTGCGATTATTATTATGTCATCTTAACAATTTTATTATACTTGGTGAAATTTTTTTAAAACACAAGGTAAATGCACACTGCAATAATGTTACATACTTGTCTCTGGAGAATTCTTCTTCTTGCTGCTGCATTCTCTGTTTTATTTAGTGGCCATTTTGGCAGGTAAGTGATTTCTAACCTGTCATAGGTGGACATCACTTGGAACACTGAGGATTTCCAGATAGTTCTTGAAAAGAAAGCCAGATATCCCAGTTCTTTTGATTACCTGGTCTGCAGTAATTAAATTATGACTGCAAGCCTAAAGTACAGTTTGTCACATCTAACCCCCAGTAACAGTTCTACATTATAAAATTATTTGCAGTAGCAATATTGAGAATGCTTTTTGGTTATATTTCTCACAGAATTGTGTTATAATCCGTGGCGGTTTTTGAAAAAGATATTTGCTTTATATTTTATTAGTGATGTCCTTTGGATTATGGACCCAAGGCATTACTATCACTGGCTTATTGTCTTGCTACTTTATTACTGACACATACATCCCTTTGTATGAAATTATCCCAGTAATTTTCCTTTTTTCTTTTTCATTTCTGTGAGACCTTCTTAATTTGTTTACACTGTGCCTAGGGTGTACAGTCCCTTACAATTCATAATATCTATCAAATAACAGAAAGAAAAGAAATTGTTAAAGGTGATGAATCTATGAGAATGATTGCATACATGATATAGTTCAACGCTAAAACTCTCATCAAGAGACTCTAAAACATGCTCTTAATATTAAGTACTTAATTTGAAGGAATAGTGATATAAAATCTATGCACAAAAGACATCTTGCTTTTCCCCCTAGAATAAAGCCATGATGAATTTCTATACTATTTCAAGAAAATATTAGACATATTTAAAACTTTGTTCTATTAAACTGGCATTCTATGATGCTCAACATCCTGAAATGATCACTGTAGACTAAGCAGTGCATAAGCAACTGTAGTGAAGAAAGCTGATAGTGCCATCAAAAGATATAGCATCTGGCATATTGAAGGCTTGAAGGTAAGCAAGCAACCATCTAGGTCAGAAGCAACCAAAGCCCACATGGAAGAAACCCACCAACCTGTGTGATTACAAGGTGCCTATGGGGTCAGGTATCAGGCATCAAAGAAGAAAAAATTCATATCATTGTGAATGGGGGAGTGCGGAGTGGAGATCCACAGCCCATCTATAGGCAACTGAACACCCCCTTACAAAAGGGTAATAGAGAGGAGACGAGCTAGTCAAGGTGCTGTATAACACCGATAAAACATGCACATTTTCTCTCTTCTTAAATGCTTCCTCTTTTCCACAATCATGATCTGAATTCTACCTTACAAATCCGGTTGGACAGGAGGATGTACACTGGTACAGGTGGAACCGGAAACATAGGTATCCAGGACAGATGCTCCCTTTAGGAACAGTGGGGAGAGTGGCGACACTGGGAGGATGGAAGGAGGGGGAAGTAGAAAGGGGGGGACCGATTATAAGGTTCTACATATGACCTCCTCCCTGAGGTGCAGACAACAGAGAAGTGAGTGAAGGGAAACATCACCAAGTGTCTGACAAGACAGAATTATAATAGTTTATAAATTATCAAGGCCCCATGAGGGAGCAGGGAGCGCCGAGAGGGTGAGAAAAGGAGAAGTCGATACCAGCAGCTTAAGTGGAAAGAAAATGTTTTGAGAATGATGATGGTATCAAAGGTACAAGTGCGCTTTGCATACACAGATGTATGTATGGATTGTGATAAGAGTTGTATGAGTCTCCAATAAAATGATTTAAAAAAAACTAAAAGAGAAGAATAGGCTTGATAGTTTTCAAGTTCAATGAACAGAAGTACACATTCAGCCCATAAATATCAATATTGGATATTTCTAAGGGCAAGACGCTACATATCACAGGACACTTCAAGGGAAGATGGAAGGAATAAATATAATCATTATACTAAAAGGAACTAGTGATATTCATAACTTCAGGTAGTAACTATGATTAAGAAGCATTAGTACAAAAGGAAGTTCAAACTGCACTGAAGGAACTGGAGAAAAATAATGAATCAAGAATTGATGGAAAAAAACTTAAAATATTTCACAAATGAACACAATGCTGGAAGCACACATTCAACTATGCCAATATATTTGGGAGAATGCTACCATCTCAACTGACTGACAGAGATCCGTATTTGTACAATGTTTTGAGATTCTGACCTGTAGTTAGAAACCCAAAACTTCTATCTGACAGCACTTCCGTATTCCTGCAATAATGGTAGGAAACGGCACTATATTTTTTAATGAAATAGAATAGCAACTCAACAAGCAGAACTAAATAACACAAACAACAAGCTTTACCCTGCGGTCCACGCAAAAATAGTACATTGTAAATTCTTTTACAGTGCATGTGGGACATTTGCCAGAATAGATGATATATTAGGCTACAAAGAAAATCTTAATGAATTTTAAAATATGATATGCAGCACATCATATTTTCAAGTTAAAATTCTATAAAACTAGAAATGAACACCAAAAAAATCAAGAGAAAAATCACACACGAGGGAATTAAATAACACTCTGTTTAGAAAATGCAGGCTTATAGAAAAAAACAGAAAAGGTGGAAGGGGTAGAATAATTCAAAAAAGATTGAAAACATAGCATATCAAAACATTTGAGATACAGAGGAAATTTTATAGCAATAAATACTATAATGGAAAAATCTACACGATAACCCAGCACCTCCAACAATCAGAAATCCAGAACTACTGAAAAGCTTTTCAGTATGTTGCTTTATGTTAAAGGAAACAATAGCATTTGAATCTGTGCTCAGTGCCATTGAATTAATTTTCTATTGAAATCCTACAGAAAAAAAAAAAAGGAGAACTCCCCCTGGGTGTTTCTGAGCCTTAAGTTTTCTCTTTAGGTCTCTGACTGCCACTTCCCCCTTTGCCTTAGTAACTCTTTGATTAAGAGCAGATGTAATCTCTCCATATATTTATGCTGATCTTTTCTTTCTTACCTGTCTTTGAAATGGCTGCTTTATTCATGTACGATATACTTGACGTCACCCCACAGATCATCATATCATCTGTCATTATTGTGCTCCATGTGGTAAATTTCAAAAATTCATTTGTATCTGTCAATTATTAGGCAACCTTAAATGCCATAAAGATTCAAGTTAAGTCCAGTGACCACAAAGGCCAACTTGGGATAGCCGCCTTTGCGTCTCCCTGCACTCAGTTTTTCAGCTTTAAGTCTGACATTCATTTAAGATTTCTTAAACTCCATGGAGTATGTTTAATGCTAAAGAGGCAAAACTGTGCTTTCTTTTTCCTTTGGGCACCATATTTTCCTCTAAGTGTGACATACGGAAAATATTTACATCTTACAAAAATAAAATCTAGGTAGACAAAGGCATGAGGCCTGCATCATTAATTGTAGAAAAGAAATTCTGTTAAATTCATGATTAGCTATATAATCTAGGATGGATACTCCTTCGTGGGTTTATATGAAATAATTTTATTTGGTCTGTCCTGAGGGCAGACTGTTCTACCTTACCCTTCTCAATAACAGGGTGAAATAACCTTCTCAAATGCAGACATACCTCTGTGATTTGAAAAGTCTCAAAGGACTTGCTTGGGTTACACTATATTTGATGAAAGCCAGAAACAGAACAAAATTATTAACAAATATTAAGCTGAATGTCTGAAAGTAGCATGCAAGGCTAAACCTCTAAATCCTGCTCTCTCTAAGAATGACAAGGAGCTGGAAGCATCTGTTTATGCCTGCATAACACCTGTAGCAGCCATATAACACAACTTAAAAGGTTTAAGCCATTGGAATATATGGTATGTGGACTGTAATTCAACAGAACAGAAAAAATATGTTGAAAAATATAGCAACATTATTACTAGTCATTTTCACTTACTTTCAGCATTTTGGCCCATGATAAAGCTTTCAACTCAGCTCTTAAGTTGATCTTCTTTCAGGAGTCTTGCTGTTGTTAGGTGCTGTTAGGTTAGTACTGACCCACAGACACTCTAGCAACAGAATCAAACACTGCCCACTCCTGTATCATCCTCACAATTATTGCTATGTGTGAGCTCATCGCTGCATGCACTGTGTCAGTCCAACTGATCAAGGGCTTTCCTCATTTTCCCTGCCCTTCTCCTTTATCAAGCATGAAGTCTTTTTCCAAGCACTGGCTTCTCCTGAGAACATAGCCAAAGTATGTGAGACAAGCACTTGCCATCCTTGCTTCAAGGGAGTATTCTGGTCCCTCCAAGAAAGACTTGTTTTTCTATTGGCAGCTGTGTTAGTCTGAGTAGCCTAGAGAACCCAATACACAACCACTCATGTGTGTATAAGAAAGAGATTTATATACAAGCACAGTTGAATATTGAGAAAATATCCCACCCAGTCCAGATCAAGTCCATAAGTGTGATATTAGACCATATGTCTGACACCAATCTATAAAGTTGGCTTAGGACTCATGGAACACATGCAATGGCACCAAATGCAGGAAGATCACAGGCCAGTGGGGAGAAAGTCTTGTGGATTCAGTGGTGTTGCAAGCATCTCAGTGCTGGCAGGGGTCTTCACGTGGCTTCTGCAGTTCCAGAGATCTGGCTCAGTCAGCCTCTCTTCAGATATATTCTGCACAGGAATGTCTCTCAGGGAGTGAGCTAAGAGAGAGCGAGAGAGAGCGAGAGAGAGCGAGAGAGAGAGAGAGAGAGAGAGAGAGAGAGAGAGAGTGTCCTGCTTCTAAGGAGGAATACCAGTTTCCAGAATCCTCAAGAAAAGGCCATGCCCACACAGAGGCCTCATTGGCTATCACCTGATTTACAGGCTAGCCTCCACTCCTTCACTCTTAAGCCTCTCAAACTGACAAATGATTTTATTACCACCACAGCACCATAATTCAAATTCATTGATTCTTCTTCTGTCTTTCTTGCTCAATGTCCAACTTTCATATGCCTATGAGGCAATTGAAAATATCATGGCTTGGGTTAGGTACAGTTTTGTACAAAAATAAACATTCTTGCCTTTTAAGATTTTAAAGAGGTCTTATACAGAAGGGTTACCCAATATAATTTACTATTTGATCTCTTGATTGCAGATCTTATGAATATTGATTGTATATCCGAGCAAGACAAGGGGTTGTCGTCTTCCTCCCAGTAAGCTAGAAAGGAACAATGCAATCATTAATTGAGAACAGTGAAACGATCTTATTTATTACTGCTGATCACTTGAGTCCACATGAGTAGTAGGAGAATTACTCTAGATTTTTCAGGCTTGACTTTCATTGTTGCCATATTTTTTTAATTTTTTAATTTTTTTTGGGGGGGGGGCATCACTGCTCTCCAGTGGTGGGAGTAGGAGGCCCAGCCCCACTGCTGGAATTGAACCTCTGTCCCAGTGGGCCGCAGTCCCGCGCACAACCACTACGCCACCGGGGCTCAGCCTGCCATATTTTTATTTTTAAATCAGGCACAGTGTCAAGACTTCTCACCTGTGTCCAAAAGTGGCAGAGTATTGTCTTTTTCACTTTTACTTTAGTAAAATCAAATTTATAAACTGGGAACTGACACCATTTCCAAGGGGAGAAACCTTGAATATTGAATACTCCGTGACTGCTATGTGTGGCAGAAGAACAGACACATCCATCTCTGGAGAAGTACAGCTGAAATATTCCTTAGACATGAGGATGAAAAGACTTTGTCTAATGTACGTTGAATGTATTATCAGAGCACAACACTACTTGGAAAAGGACACCAGGCTTAGTCAACTATCAAAGAAATAAGAAGGTTCTCAAAGAGATGGACTGACACTGGAACTACAACATAACAACAATAGCGATCATGGCACATGACCAGGATATAAACAAGTTCACTATGAGTTCGAACTGACTCAGTGTCAAATAACAATTGACAGGACTATCGTGGACAATGTTTAGCAGAGCCTCCATATTAAGACAAACTAGGAAAAAGAAACAATGAACAATTAGCCGCTGAAAAGCTTCTTCGCAGAAGATGAGATCTTCTGGTGCCAAGGCACTCCAAAAAGGCCTAGGAAAGAGTTATCTCTTGAGAGTAGAGTTGATTTTAATGACTTGGATAGAGAAAAGCTACCGAGACCTACAAGTACAGTTGTGACATAATTAAAATATAGATAATTGGAACATGGAAGGAATAAACTGGGAGTCTAGGAAAATTGAGAGTAATCAAAAATGAAATTGCCTGAATAAAAATAAATGTCCTAGGTATTAGTGGTATTAGTGAGCTGAAATGGGCTGACTTTGGCGTTTTTCTCTGACAATTCTATGGTTTATTATGCAAAGAATGAAATTGTGGAGAGGAACAGCTTCACATTAATTGTCAAAAAGAACACTTCACGATTTAGCTTAAAATAGAATGCCATCTTTGATAAGATAATATCCATACACCTACAGAGAACACAAGTTAGTATGACTATTATTCAAATTTGCCCACCAACCATTGAAGTTGATGATGAAGAAAGTTAAGAATTCTACCAATTCTGCAGTATAAATTTCATAAAATATGCAATCAAGGTGTATGGATCATTACTGGTGACTAGATTGCACAATATGAAAACAAAGAGGTTGTATGAGTTTGGGGAAATATGATTTAGTGTTCCAAAAGACAATGGAGATAGCATAAACTAATTTTGCAAGATTAGTAACTTTTTATTGAAAGTGTCAGCTTTCAACAAAGTAAATGGAGACTATGCACAGGGATCCAGATTGATCACAGAAAAATCTAATTGTATGCATCAGTGGAAACAGATGGTAATGACGCTTCAGTAATCAGCTTTAACAGGGTTAGGGGCCAACTGGGGAATAGACCATCATCATTTATATGTAAGTTTAAGTTAATGCTAATGACAATTAAAACAAGTTCAAGAGAACAAAAATACATCCTTGAGAACATCCCAATTGAGTTTAGAGACCATTTCAAAAATATATTTGACACACCAAACACTAATGGCTGAAGTCTAGACATGCTGTGGGATAGCATAAAGACCATCATAAATGAAGGAAGCAAAATGTCATTAAAAAGACAGGGAAGAAAGAAAAGATCAGAGTCATAGAAGAGACTCTGAAACCTCTTCTGAATAGCTAGTACCTAAAGCACATTGGAAAAGGGATTAGGTAAATAATTGAACAGAAAATTTCACTTAAACACATATGCCAATACAACTGTTTCTTTTAAAAAAGCATTTCAAAGGACAGTGTGAGAAGACATTAAGAAGTATAATAATTGAATGTGAAAAGACCTAAAATTAGAAAACCAAAAGGAATAACATAATCTGTGCATATCTTGGTGAAAGAATTGAGAGGTGGGGGGCATCAAGTTTCGAGTGGTAATATTCACAAATTCCATGAGCAAAATATTTAATGTTGCCCCCCAAATATCAAACTCACATAGAATGTGTTGGTAGTATCTCTATTAGTTGAAGGATGCAAATAACATCAAAACAAGATTGACGGGATGCATAGGTTCACAATACCAAAAATAATTACTCATTCTCTGAAGTCAGTAAATAACAAACTTTAAAGCTTCTGCCATTGCTTTCTGCAGTGAAGAAAATTACTGAAGAGTTCCCTTTTAAGAATATTTGCCTCACGGGTGGCCATAGATTTTCTAAAGGATTCTTGACAATTTGCATGCCAATATCTACAGCATGAAGAGAGATCCAGCTTAATCTTTCAGGTGGCATTCCCATATTGCCAAACATCATGAATTTCAATTTTTTTTTACCACAGGTCAGACATGCTGGTTTCCATAGGGATTTCACACACAGGTCAGGAACTCTTGCCACTGACCCCAGAGAATTTCTTGCATGAATCGATGACTTCACTCAGAAATGCCCACGAAATGTCAAACTGCAAAACTTGTTGTCATTGCAACATTTTGTTCTATTTCTTCCACTTTCAGTTTAAAAATGCATTATTTCTAGCATACCTCACACACCTGGTTAACACGTGGAAACATGGACAAATACCTGTAGTGTACAGAGCTGTGGTTGCAATAAGAACAAACGGAAACAAAATTCTCTTCAACAATATAACACATTAGAAACGTCTTCAGGGGGGAAGAAAAAGCATTAAAAAGTATTGAAATTCAAAATTATTTCTAGAATATTAAGTTGAAAGCAGAAATTCTTAACAAGCATCCTGAGAAAGTGGCAAATATAACAAAATAAATCCAGGCTCATTTTTCAAGGAGGCTGAGAATCAGACTGAAGTCTCTTATCCATTGTTAATAAAATCCATAGCATGTAGGCAATCTTCTATATCACATAAAGAATTTCAAAATGGCCACGGTCATTTTTCCAGACTTAATAAGTCTAAAGAATGCAGAATGGGGGCTTATCTATAGCACAAGACTTAGTATTGTACCCAGATGTGGCATTTTCCAATTTCAGAGAAAGTTCAAATGTGTTAAAAGTTTAAATCTCTTAACCAAAGTCCAAACTCACTGTTATGAAGTCAGTTATAACTCATAGGGCTTATTAGACTACAAATCTTTATGGGAACAGATAGCATGAGACCCTGAGGTTTACAGCGTGTTTGAACCACGTTTCACTTAAACTGTGTGTAGAGTTGAACTGGCATACCCTAAGATGTGAGTCTCAGTTTTTCATTGTTGCTGGACCACACTTGTAACTTTATTAGTTATCTCATGGCCATTTTCCCCCCATAACTTAGGGAACTCATGATTCCACAAACTTGGAAACTTGTAACACAATCATTTACACAGAAGGAATTCTGACACAACAAAAGTACCCTTACAAGAAGTAGAACTCGAACCCTAGACCACTGCCATCAAAGGAAGTAAAATACACTCTTAGAGATGGAGAACATAAGAATATTCTTTAAGTAGCTAGAAAGCGAATCTCTCATTTAAAATTCCCTTCTGCAATTTGATTCCTTTTTTGCACATGAAAGAAAATGCACGCCCCCCCCCCCGCCCCGAAACACACACTCTAAAATGTGGAAGCAAGCTTTCATGATTTTTATCTCAAAACTAAAATTTCCATAAACAGTGCAAAAGTTTTTGTGCAAAAAATTAACAAGGGAAAGTAAAAGTACTGGTCTTGTTCTTAGATCTGGAGGAATGCATCACAAACACTTTCGGCACTACACCATAGCCTGGATCCAGCCCCACTTCCTAAAATCAACAACACAAAAACTCAGCAGGAAAGATAGCATGACCTTGTAGTTTTTTATTCTTTATTTTTTATTTTATTTTATTATCACCCTGTACTTTTCTTTTTTTTAGGCATCACTGCCCTCAGGTGGTGGGAGTAGGAGGCCCAGCCTTTGCTCCTGGGAGTCAGAATTGAACCTCCATCCCAGTGGGCCACAGTCTCGCGCACAACCACTATGCCACCAGGGCTCAGCCCCACCCTGTGCTTTTATGACCTGACCTCAGACCATTTTCCCCAGAGGCACTTGTGGAGAAGAACGACTTCAGATGCCCTATTTGACTAATATGATAAGTATCAGACATGGGGAGCAGAGCTGCCTTCCATAGATAATAATCTCAGGCCTGATTGTACACACTCCACCATGTTACATTTCAATGATAGACATGGCAATGATCTTGGTACAGTGGTCCTTGGCAACCAGATGTCTTTATAAATGGAAAGACAATAGCTCCAGATACAGACTCCAATCCAAAGGCAGATTATTTTGCCTCAGTCTTCTGCACTCATAGCCCAACATGCAGTGGATTCTTAAGTCTTGTGTGATATGTTTGTTCTCACAAATAAAATCACACTGTCTGGGAAAAAAAAAACAAAACGCCGAAGCAGAAAGGTGGCACGAATTATCAGTCATAAGTTTAAGTGGTTAAAAAGGTACAGATGCCAAACATCATGCGCCATCTTTCTAACATCTACCCAAAAATGGACCTTACTCATCCCCATTGAGTTGATGCTGGCTCGCAGTGATCCTATAGGAAAAGGTACAAGCACTCCTCTGAGTTTCGGTGATTGCAGAAGAAAGCCTCGTCTTTCTCTCGAACAGCTGTCAATGTCAAACTGTGGATCCTGCAGGGAGCAGCCTGACTCACAGACACTATGCCACCAGGGCTCCTGCTAAAATGTCCATGGCGTTGGAAAGTCTTTCCTCCAGAGCACAATTCATGAATTGTTGCAAATGACATCACAGTCCACCCTCAACATCATTGCTGGATCAATCAAATGGATCTTACTTCAAAACAGATAATATCATAAAAATGTTCACATGTGCTTCACTGACTAGGCAAATTATTGAACTGTGTGAATCATATCAAAATATGGCTAAAATTGTCAAGACTGGAAGTTCTATAATATTCAATTATGTTCACAGGAAATCTGTTCCTAGACCAAAGGGCAGCCATTGAACAGAGCCACCCATGGGTATTTCAAATGCTAGCAGCGCTATCAAAGTGAACACGTTTCAATGGAACTTCCAGACTAAAAACAGGTGAGGAAGAAGGAATTGGCTGCTCACTAATGTAGCCACTGAAAACCTTATGCACAGCTTCTAAAACTTTGCCAGATACTGAATGTCTAATGAGTGGAAACCAGATATTTTCTGAGATAGTACCCTAGGATGGGCCTATCCAATTGGAAGGCACTCGAAATGGGACTGAGGAGGGGCTGCTTTCTCAGAATAGAGTTGATCATGATGTCATGAATGAAGTAAAGTCTGTGAGAATGGAGCCTCCAGGAATTTGATTTGTTGATGGGTCATAACTCAAGAATAAACAGCTTCAAAAATATGCTGATGTTTGGAAATTGGAATGTGCCACATAAGAATCAAGGAAAACTGGAAGTCATAAAAATGAAATGGAATACTTAAAGATCAATATCCTAGACATTAGTGGGCTAAAATGGACTGTTATTTGCCATTTTGAATCAGAAATCGAATTATTTGCTATGCTGTGTATGATATAATTGAGAGGAATGACATAACATTTGTGGTCAAAAGGACACTATAAAATCAATCTTGAAGTACAGTGCTGTGTGTGATAGGATTATATCTACCTACCTTCAAGGACATACAATCAATATGATCATGGCATGTGAATTCAAGGACCATACCACATTTGCTCGCCAATGTACCCTGAGTGTCTAGCACATATAGTTCAATAAATATTTGTTGAATGGATAAGTGCATGATTTAAAAATCAATATGCATTTCATAAATTTAGGCTGAGTTTAATTTAAAAGAAATAGGGACCAATTTGAGAAATGAGAGCTAATTAGTGTAAAAAAGAAACCAATTATTATAATATGAAGTATGAAGAGAGAAAATCCCTTTTATCTGCTTCATTATATTCTGGCCCCATGTCCCCCAAATATCTAATACAGTTCATCAGTTTTCCTTCTTCTCTTTTATCTTCTGTCTTCTCTCTCACTACATATTTTCCTCCTATTTTCCCTTGGGATTTGACCAGTCTTTGAAGATAATTAATGTTATATTAACATTATAACAATATGACATTTCTGTTATATTCTGCATAGCTATGGAAAATTATTATATATGATGTTTGTGGCAGTTGCCTGATCTCTGTTGAATCTCGGGACCATGTTTGTAATGCAGTGGTCTCTCTTTTCTAGACCTCACAGTTTTGTAAGTCCTTAGTTCCCTGTGTAAAAAAAATCCTTGGTTACTTAAATACCTAGAATAATTTCTTTCTCCATAGCTGAAAATTGATTCATGCAACATAATTTTTAAATGATGAAACTAAGTATTAGAGAACTTATAAAAAACATAGGCATATAATTGCAACTCTTTGAAGTATTGAAAAGTGTTACTTTGAGAGCTAAGGTGTGCCTGACCCAAACTACAGTATTTCCAATTGCCTTATGCGCAGTTAAAATTGGACATTGAATAAAGACTGAAAAATGTTCAATCCATTTCAATTTGCCGTGCTGGCAAAGAATACTGAAAATCCTATGAACTGGCAAAATAGCAAGCAGGATAGTAAAACTTTTTAAAATCATTTTATCTAGGACTCATACAGCTCTTATCACAATCCATATATCCATCCACTGTATATCAAGCACATTGGTATATATGTTGCCCTCACCATTCTCAAAACATTTGCTTTCTACTTAAGCCCTTGGTATCAGCTTCCAATTTTCCCCTCCTTCCCTGATCCATCTCCCTCACAAATGCTTGATACTTTATAAATTATTATTACTTTGTCATATCTTACACTGTCCAATGTCTCCCTTCACCCACTTCCCTGTTGTGCATACCCCAGAGAAGAGGATATATGTAGATCCTTCTAATCAGTCCCCCCTTTCTAACCCACCTTGCCTCAACCCTCCTGGTATTGTTACTCTCACCACTGGTCTTGAAGCGATCATCTGTCCTGGATTCTCTATGTCTCTGATTCCGATCTGTACCAGGGTACCTCCTCTGGTCTAGCTGGATTTGAAAGCTAGAATTGGGATCATGATACTGGAGAGCAGAAAGCATTGAAGAGCTAGAGGAAAGTTGGTTCATCTCCTCCCCGCAACCCTTCTGCGAGGGGATGTCTATTACCTACAGATGGACTTTGGGACCCGTACTTGTACTCCCTCTCATTTACAATGATATAATTTTTAGTTCTTTGATGCCTGATACCTGATCCCTTTGACACCTCGTGGTCACACAGGCTGGTGTGCTTCTTCCATGTGGGTTTTGCTGCTTCTGAGCTACATTGCCGCCTGTTTACCTTCAAGCCTTTAAGACCCCAGATATTATATCTTTTGTTAGCCAGGCACCAAAAGCGTTCTTCACCACATTTGCTTATGCACACATTTGTCTTCAGCAACCATATCAGAAAGGTGGGCACACAATGATATGATTTTGTGTTCTTTTATGCCTGATTCCTGATCCCTTCCACAGGCTGGTGAGCATTTGTCTCCCTTATTCTGGACATGTTGGAAGGAAACACCTGTTCTTGGAAAAGAGCATCACGCTTGGTAGATGGGCAGCAAAAAAGAGAACGACTCTTAAGAAGAATTATTGACACAGTGACTACAACAATGGGTTCAAACCTAAGAACAATTGTGAGGATAGTGAAGGTCCAGGCAGTGACTCTTGTTGTATATCGTGTCCCTCTGAGTTGAAGGTGACTCAACAGCACCTAGAAACAACAATAATAATAGTCTTGAGTGGAAGTTAATATGGAAGAAGCACACTAGCCTGTGTGATCATGAGGTATTGATGGGATCAGATATCAGGCATCAGCAGGCCCAGAACAAAAAATCACATCAATGTGGGTGGGGTGCATTGGGGCAAAGTAGAAACCCAAAGCCCATAGGTAAACAATTGGACATACTCTCACAGAAGAGTCACAAGGAAGGCATGTGTGCAGTATGGCCTGATGTAATATACATTCCTCCAGTTCTTTAATGCTTCCTCCCCTCCATTGTCATAATCACAATTCCACCTTACAAGTCTAGATAGACCAGAGCATGTGCACTGGTACAGAAAAGAGCTATCGAGGACATATAACCCATGCAGGAACAATATTTGCAATGGAGATATCATGAGAAGAGGAGGAAGGTGGGGGGAGAAAGAGGAATCCTTTCACTATGATTGATATATAATCGCCCCCGCACCCACAAGGGGGATGGTGAACAAAGAAGGCGTGGATGAAAGGAGACAAAAGTTGGTGGAAATGAGATTATGGAAATAATATTAATTCATAAGTTTTCAAGGGTTTAGGAGGGAAGGAGGATTGTGGAGGCAGGAATAAAATGAGGAGCTAATACCAAGGGTTCAGGAAGAAAGAATATGTTTTGAAAAGTTTGATGGCAAAATGGATTGTTATAAGAGCTCTATGAGACCCCAATAAAATGATTTCTAAAATAGGTATTCCCCCTATATTCAATCTGTAAGGTAATTTTCCCTCCAAATTAGATCTAGATCTGATCAACAGTATATATCTTATATACTAAAGCAGTCCTGGTGGCAAAATCAGGTAAGCACTGGTTGCTAACTGCAAGGTTAGTGTTTGGGAAATGCCAGCTGTTCCATGGGAGAAAGATAAAGTTCACTGATTCCATCAAGTTTAAAAGCCTTGGAAGTGACTCAATAGCAGTTAGGTTTAGGGTTATATATTCTCCTCTTTTTGAATTTATGTTGATTGATATAAAATTCACATAGCATACACTCCAACACTTAAGGAGTTGTATATACATCACCACAATCAGTTATAGTGCTTCCTCTCCCTCTTGAATTTATTATTTTTTCCCAAATTTGCCTGATTCTCCCACTGACACCCCCTCTCCATAAACTATTGGGTCAGTTATTGTATCTATGCATATACTCCATCTGTGCTTTATAGACTGGGAAGCATAGCAGAAACAATAAAAAACAAAGTCATAAAGAAAAAAATCACATCCAAAGATAAATATAAATAGTAAGAAATAAAAGTCCATGAGTAATATTGAAATAAGAAGAAAGGAAATTCTTGTCATGAAAAATAGGAGAAATTTAAACTTAGAGAAAGTTCAGGTTGGGTTAAGAGGGAGGACCTCTGAACAAGTATCATATTTTACCTCAGTCCCTGAACTGTACTCAAGTGTACCATGATCTCTCTCTCTCTCTGATAGCAGAGCAATTTGTGTCCCTTCACTGTGGCCAGAGGGGATCTGTCAGAGACTTAAAGAAGCTAGATACTATACGGATGGATTTGGGCTTTTGCCTAGTCTCCTGCAAATTTAGTGTTAACAATTTAAGCTCTAATACTCTTCCCTTTTGTTATTGTCATCATTGGATGACACAGACTGGTGTGCTTGTCCCTCCCCATTTACCCACAATACCCACCAATAGAAACATCCGTGCCTCCTCTGATATATAGTTGCTCCCCACTCTTGCTTATTTGAATACAAGATTGCAGAAACTGTTTGACTTGTTATTCAAGCGCCATATGCTTTCTTACCACACACTACTGTAACATCCTTATCTTCATTAATCTCTACAAGAAGGTGAGTATTGAGCAGGATCATGTTATAAGTTATAACTGTTCTTGGATTGGGACAATAATTAAATGGGAACCTTGAATCCATCTGCTTGTCTATGGGTTCTGAGTGACTAATTTACTTTAGAAGTCATGTTATCATTCAATGACCAAATAAAGAAATTCCAAAGACAAAATATGATACAACAAAAAAACTAACCCCACCAAAAAAAAGATAAATATGGTCAATCATTCTCTAGGTGTATAAGGTCACTGCATTGATAACATCAATAATTTATACAATGACATAGAATTTAAGGTAGGAGTTTATGTAAATATTGCCCAACTTCAAACTGCAATTCATAAAGTTTTGTTTTGTACAGATCGAATTCCTAAATGAATTAGCTTTGCTTACATTGAGCTTAGGGGATGAGGATAGGTGCAAATTTACTTTAACATTTCTGACAAAGGCATAAAGTCTTGTCTGTTAGATTAATATATGTCACAATAATTCAAGGGAAGCATTGAAATAGTAAATAGATTGCAATTCTATGTCCCGTTTCATTGGATACCCACTGAACCAGGGGTCCCATTCGAGATCCAAGAACAGATTTTTCCACAGTCTTAGAGTGGCCATCTTTTTTTTTTCTTCTTCCATCAGGGATTTTCCATCGTACATCCAAAGGCTACAGGTGATTTTGAGGTAGTGCCCAGTTCATTCAGCCAGGTTTCCACATCCAGTTCTTCTGGTATAGTCCTTGGAGGACTGTAAGGTCAGTGGATAGTCCTCACAGTGCTTAGTCTATGGTGTGGTTCACTAAAGGTTGGGTAGAAACATATTCATAGTGTCTACCCAGGAATATAGAACTGGGATTATTCTCCCCTTAGGTTCTCTCCAATTATTGTTTAACATCTCTTTCCAATGTCAGCTTGTCCCTCCCCATTTACCCACAATACCCACCAATAGAAATATCAGTGCCTCCTCTGAAATATAGATGCTCCCCACTCTTGGCCTTAAATTGATTTTCCAGTAAGGCTATCCTTTCATTTCTGTGGAGTATCTGCTAACTTGTCACAACCTTGTCTCAATGTAATATGGGATAAAGTGGATGACCTTCTCCCTTTTCCCTTTCTCGAAGGAATGTCCCCAGGCAATGTGAGGTCTTACCTTTCAGGTGGCTCTTATAAAGTGCATATAAGTGATATAATGTATGGTTTATTTTACCATAATAATGGGCAGAATTTTTACTCCTTTGTTTGGGAATTGGCCTTGTGTTAGGCCAGTTGACTAGAGAAACTAGTGACACTCATATATGTGTAAGAAAGAGCATTATATCAAGAAGTCATTATATATCAAGAACACATCCCAGCCCAGTCCAATTAGAATGATGCAGAATGTAGGAATATCACAGGCTAGTGGGTGCAAACTCAAGTGGATCCAATGACTATTTTAACTTTGCTGGGCTCTGCAGCAACCAGGGTCTGCCTGCAGGAAAGTGGAGACAGAGAAAGAAGGCGAGGTTGCTTGGGCCCTCTTTATGAGGTGGCCCACTCCCAAGGAGGCATCATCAGGCTATGACCTTATTGGTAGGTTGAATACCACCCCTACACTTTTGTATATCTTCAAGTTGAAATGTAATTCTGTAACTAATAGAGGTCTCTAAGATTTAGAAGGCCATGGAAATCAGTATGCTGCGTGAACTTAGTCAATCACAAAAGGGAAAGTGTTAGACAAGTTCACTACTATAAAGAGAAACACCAGTTAAACAAAATGAATAGGATGAAAAGACTCAGACTAGTGGTGTCCCAGAGAGAGTCATGATTGCTGTCATTTCTTCGAGGATTCAAAGAACTGTGGACAAATGTATATCACTCTGATTCCAAAGCATGATCCCAACAATGTGTGGCCCTTGATGAAGGAGGTTTCTTCTCAGTTAAGTACAGGGTAGATTCTCAAGTCTGGCCAGGTGCCAATGTCAGGATCCTCATTGAGAAATGAAGGAACCATCCACCCTAAAACAAGGAAGACATAATGAGTTCCTCCCCTTCCCTCAGTCACCAACTTCCTAGTTGAATTGGGAGTCAGTGTTCAGAGTTTTGGGGCTAAGTAGTCCCCTCATTTCCTCCTCACAGTCTGCAGAGAGATGATATCCTTCAGAAGGATGATATCTAGGTCCTAAAGAGAAGACAAGATGAGAATAATCCCTGAATTCGCTCCACCCAAAATGTCTAGTTAAAGAGCCCCAATCCTGTCCACAGTCCTGACAGTTTCCACCAAAGTTGCCATTCTGAAGATAATGCCATCCAGAAGCGTATGGCTCATAAGCCTCACAATCATTTATAGTTTTTTGAGATTGTAACTCTACTGGAGCAAATAGCCTTTCTCCCAGGGAGCTGCTAGTGGTTGTGGACCACAAACTTTCAGTTAGCATCCCATTACCTGTCCCACAAGATGACCAGGGCTCCTGTCAGTCTGAGGCTGTCCTTAATTTCCCCTTCTAGGGGTTTTGGGCGACAAGAACTTTGGTCTAATGAGGAGGAGGTGTTGTGGGGTGGGGGTGGGGTAGTTATCTTGGTTTAACAAATTGAATAACCCTGAGCAGTGTCAAAGTGAAGACTGTATTTTGAGTGAATACTCATCAATGAATCAAAATAAAAACACAAAACTCACTGTCACCAGGTCAATACTGACCCATCGTTACTCTGTAAAACATAGTAAACTGTCCCTGTGAGTTGCTGACACTGTAATTGTTGGATTGGAAAGCTGCTACTTTCTTCCTCTCGGAGTAGCTGGTGGTTACCAACTGCTGACCTTGAGAATCCAAGGGCAACACATAACCACTACCTCACCAGGGTTTTCAATGCCCTCTTGCTTGCCAAACATGAAAGGCCTGTGTTAAGCCTGAGGGGGCATCAGGCAAAGATAACAGTCTGAAGTATCTCTTCATTGATATCAGAGAGAGAACCTTCAGCTAAAAGAGTGGTTGCCACCTGTGGTCACAACTCATTGGGGGTCAACCGAACCTTTCACCAGGGTCACCAGATTCATAAACAGTAGCAAAATTACAATGATAAAGTAGCCATGAAAATAATTATATTGTTGGAGGGTGACCACAACCTGAAGAACTGTATTAAATGGTCATGGCATTAGGAAGATTGAGAACCACTGTAGGGATTTTACCCCAGTCCTGTAGAGGGAGTTGCCTTATCCCTAAGTAGAATAAAGTGTGGACTCTGAGTGCAGTTGGTATGTTAGGGATAGGGAAAGTGGCGCTAGCCTCCAAAAGAGGCTCTTCCCAGAGCATAAACCCAGCGTAGGCACTCTGTGAGACCCCAGGGAGGGCATACCTGAACTTCCTCTATAGGATATCCACGAAGGCAGGCTCTTATTCTAAATCTGTGATTCGGGGTTGCATGCACAGAAACACCAAGACTCTGATAGATAGCAAAGTCTGTACCCTAGGTAAATATAAAAGGATCACTGACACGAAACAAGGGAGATCCTTACAGCCCCCCTCTGACGTCAGCCCTCGAAGGTCCCTCTAAAGCATGCCTCTTAGAGAGCTCCCAGACTCATAGCTGGAAGTGACGTTCTTCAAAAACAACCCTATGGCTCAAGTGCCAGAAAACAGCCAACTTCTGTTTTGAGTCTCAATATATAAATCTCAGGTCATAGGGGTCAAGATGAGGGACCTGACTAAGATTCGAAGGTACCATCTATCTAATCCAGGTCTCTTATATGTTGTACAAAATTCACTCTTCCCCTTCCTAGTCAGAAGGCCACCCGCGAACTGGAAAGTTTCAGATTGACTTGGTCTTTAGTCTTGGTGGAAAGGAACAGCCCCAATTCTGAAGGAAAACTAATTTTAATTTGAGGTTAGAGAAGGCACTTAGTGCTACATACAATCCTGCCCCTGTGCTCCAATCTGAGTGACCTTAGGCAGATGTGAGACCCCTCGACTTTGCTTTAGGTAGTTTGTGATATTTTTAGTGTGTGTGTGTGTGTTATTGACTATTCAAATATAATTGACTAACTACCTCCCCAATACCTAAATTTGGGACCAACCTGACCAGCTGAACATAAGAAATTCTCCAAATCAGCGGAGGGCTCTGAAGTCAGAAGGAAATTCTAATTATATGTAATCACTTCAACAGCAAAACAGCAATTATACAAGGGTAAGTTAAAATAAAAGTATCTATCCAAAATAATAAGCACTTTTATTAAACAGAAGTATCAAAATGTGAATTTCCAGTTGCTTGATATAAACCCCCATCAAGTTGTATACACTTGTTGCTTTAAATTGAGGTGCAATTTTTAAAATCTTTTATTGTAATAAGAGTAAAGGTTTTCCATTCAACATATCTTACTCATTATGCCTCATGACATTGTTTGCAGTACCCAAATATAGTAATATTCTTCCCAGTTCCTCCCTGCATTTACCATTTCCTTTTTGTTTATTTATTTTTTATTGTTATTGTTGTTACTTTGTATCTTTCACCATCTGTTGTCTTTCTTCACCCACCTTTCTGTTATTCATTCCCCTGGGGATGGGCTATCTATCCAAACCTATGATGGATTTCCCCTATTTCTACCACTACTAACAGCCCATTACCCTCATGACATGGCTACTCCCACTACTGCTCCTATGAGACTACTGCTCCTGTGAGTTTTATCTGTCCTGGATTCCATGTTTTAAGAGCAATTATCTGTACAAATGCGTGAACTCAGGTGGAGCTAGATTTGTAAGGCAGAATTGAGTCATGGTAGTCGGGTGGGGGAGCATTCAGGAACTAAAGGAATTATGTGTGTGTCATTATTTCTATACTGCACCCTGGTTGTACAACTTCCTGGTACCCTTCTGTGGTGGGGATGCTCAATTGTCTACAGATGGACTTTGGGTCTCCACTCTACCTCCTACCCCCGTTCACATCTATACAATTGTTTGTTTGGAGTCTTTTGACACCTGATACCTCATCCAATTGATACCTCATGATCACACAGGATGGTGAATACTTCTATGTGGGCTTAGTTGCTTCCCTGCTAGATGGCCACTTGTTTAACTTCAAGCCTTTAAGAACCCAGATGCTATATCTTTTGAGAGCCAGGCATCATCTGGCTTCTTTACCACATTACTTATGCACCCATTTTGCCTTCAACAATCATGTTGGTAAGGAATTTACCATTTCCATTTGTTCTTCTTCCACAATTATTATTGTTGTCTGGGACTTATCCCATGGCAAAGGTTGCCCTTTTAAACTTACCTGGTTCATTGTTCTAAAGAGTTCATAATTTACGGGTGTTATTATATACCCTACAGGCTTGTCTATAGTTTGGCTGAATGTTGAGCCTTAGGAGTGATTCAATTCCAGACCAGAGGAGTGACCAAGGACCAGTCTCAGGGGTTGCACCAGTATCCACTAGACCAGTAATCCTGGTCATTTTATATTATTATTTTGGGTTGTCTTCCACATTTTTCTCCCACTCTATCCAGAAACGTCCATGGTGATCCCTATCATAGAGGTCAGTGATGGTAACCATAATCCATGTAGTTTGTGTGATATCAGGATGGTGGATACTCAGGTTAACATGATCCATTAGTCTTTGGGACTAAATGCTTCAAGATGCTTTCAATTTTATTCATTCTTATTTTCTCCCATTGAGAAGAGACTAATAGCAGCATCTAATATGATTACGGGCAAGTTTTAAATCACTACTCACAAATGTAGACTACAGAGCATTGTTTCTGTGAAATATGTTATGCTAATTGACTTGATGTTCCCTGTGACTATGATCCCAATCTTCCAAATCAAGTCACTCATCCCCCATTTGTCCTTGGTTATAGATAAACAGTTCACAAAAAGACTTTCCCTGTTTGCATGGATATGTTTATAAGTTTACAGTACTTTTAATATGCTGATTGAGATATCACCTTAAAAATATGTTCATTTGACTATAATTGCTTTCATCTTCTGAGATTTGTACAACTTCTCAGTCTGCCTATGTATCCACTTGTAGATTACTGTTATTTTTGATCATGAGAATTAAGTATGTATTAGATTTTTCTTTATTGTCTGTAACTCTTGTACATCTCTCCTAGTCATTTTCATTAGAAAAGTTGTGTGGATCACCTCCTTATACTGAGTTGCCTGTAACTTTATCCAAATTAATATGTGTCCATTAGCTAGTTAGTGACTTTCCCTCTGCCAACCTTGGTAACCATGCTTTCCCCCCCAATATTTAATAATTTATTTGGATATTAAAAATAGTGGGCTCACATTAGTTGTCCTTTGTGTTTGTTTCATTTCACCCAACATCAGATCATTCCTTATTCTTTAACAAAATATTCTATTGTGTGAATATATCATAGTGTGCTCTATCATTCATCCATTGAGGGGCACTTTGGTTGTTTCCATCTCTTTTCTATTGTGAGTGGTGCTGTGATGAACATGGATGTGCATATATCTGTCCATGTTCTGACTCTTATTTTAGGATATAAGTCAAGTAGTGAGATTTCTGGATCAAATTGTATGAATATTTCCAAATTCAAAATGAAATTCTATATATACTTTTACACAGCAGTTTTATCACATTTTCTTTTAATTTTGCCATTATGTTATTATGTTGTTTTACTGAATTCTAGGGTCTTGTCTGCATTTTGTTTAATTTTGTTTGTGGTTACCTTGATATATCATATATCACACACATATTATCATATAGCTATTTCTATTACCTCTTTGTATTCCATCAGGGAAATTTCCTTGCTCGTTATTGGGAATACTTGTTTGCTCCATCTTGTCTTGTTTCTTTATTTCATTTGTAGTTTCTCTTGCCTCTGAGACATTTTAGAGTGTATTTATTTGTTGATTGCGTGTTGTTGTTTACACCCTAATTTTTAATTTTGCTTTCTTATGATATAACCAAGTAGGACGTATAGGCTTGCTATTTTCGATTGTAATTTGGCAGCATAAAAACATGTCTTTCCTGTCTCCAGTTAATCATAGTTACTCGTGGAAGTGAAGGCAAGAGTTTCTACTTGCTTGTTGTGAAGAGGAATAGCAGACGGGGTGAGTAGTTGTCTGCAATCTTTTGTACATGTGCAGAAGTGATACAGCAACAAATGGTAGCACTTGTGCATTAGGTAGGAAGGTAGGTGGTAACTGTGGTTATGTTTGACTGACTAATGGTGCAACCATATTCTCTTCATTTCAGTGGGGTAGAATAGAAAAATAAGACCAAAAAGAGGGGTAAATTAGGAAATACAAAGAAGTTGAGAAAAAATATAACCCAGGAACAAGGAGGAAAATATGGAGGAAGATCAGGCGGGTTGGGGGAGAAACCATGAAAAAAATCAGATAAAAAGCCAGAAAGGCATTACTGTCTGCTGCAGTGTTTACAGAGAGAGTTTCTTTTGGGCACAAAGTCTGCATGTACATAAACCTCCAGTGACAGTAGTCATACAGGAGAATACAGCAGTTACAGAGTAATTGCCCATCACGAGTGCTGCTGGTGCAGGGCTCTGTCTACTTGGAAATCAGTCGTACATGCCCAGTCAAACATTCTAGTTGAGTGTGGGGTGAGTGACAGGGTGAACCTAGCCACTGGGTTGACCTCATTCTTGATCACTGGGCAAATACTATTAAGGTTCCACTTCACAGGTGTCAGCCCAATTTTGATTAGCATAACCAAGTAACCACTTCCTGCTCAGAAACAATTGGGGATGTGTGGCTGCATCTTGCATCCAGTATCTGCAACCACGGCTCCACAGGCCTTCCCCATCATATGGACCCTCAACCCAAATGACGGGGCTGTCTACTAGTTCATTGTTTAAGCTTCATTCACCGAACGGTTTCTGTTGTGGAGCGATTGGGCAGAGGAATCACAAGGATGCCATCTTTTCTTCACCTCAGCCAGATCTACACACTTCTAGAGGCAGTTCCCATCTTTCCTTGAAGAATTCTCCGCTCTTTTTACATCATACCAAAATGGCAGTTTGTCAGCCTCAAGGGACTCAAGTCCCATCCTTTCAAAATGTTCTTTGAGTTTGGAGAACAAAAATAAGTCTGAAGAGGCCAGATCAGGATAAAATAATAACAGGTACTTTGTAGGATTAAAGGGGGACGGGATCTTCAGTTCATATATCCTGTGCTTTTGGCTCACCAATGTGATTTTTATGTTCTTAGAAGTTCCTCCTAATAAATCCCCATGACACTCTTTTGAGAAAAATCAAGATTAACCTTTGAGGATCTCAGAAGACACTTGCCATACTTTCCAAATTGATCTTTCTGCCTCAAATTTAATTGAATCAGTAGATAATCTGGGAAGTGAACATTTTGATTGGGCCTTCAACTCAAAAGCACCCTAGACAGTATAAGACATGTACATTACTGAGCACTTTTATGGGGATAAATTTAGTATATTACGGACAGAGCATCTGTATAGCTATCCATTAAATGCAGAGACATGTTTAAACATGTCTAGTTTGGAATAAACCTGTATGTGCATGTTTACATGGACCTCTGGTAGTAATACTTTCTGACTCTTATACCTTGTGACAAGAAATTTGGTGTTTAAGATTAGAATTCTCTGAGAATATTAAAAAGTACTATTTTATTTTATTTACTTTATATTTTTGGTGTTATATTTATCTTAATGAATTATATTTTTGTCTTTTTCTATATTTTCTATTGGAAAACCTGTGAAAGTTGTTTTATTATGTATTTTTTAATAATTTTATTGGGGGCTCTTACAGCTACTACAACATTCAGTATATCATTTGTATCAAGCACATTTGCACACATGTTGCCACATACATTTCCAAACATTTTCCACTTGAGCCCTTGGTACAAGCTCCTCTTTAAAAAAAAAAAAAACTCCCCTTTCCCCCCACCCTTTTTTAATGAATCATTTTATTGGGGGCCCATACAACTCCCATCACAATCCCTAACAGCATCAGTTCCATGCAGGCCACTTTTAC
The DNA here is from genome assembly GCA_004026705.1 of Nesogale talazaci. Lineage (NCBI taxonomy): Eukaryota > Metazoa > Chordata > Mammalia > Afrosoricida > Tenrecidae > Nesogale > Nesogale talazaci. Next base: position 165,142 of record PVJH01000854.1, read on the forward strand.
ACGCCCGTTGCCATCATCACTCTCAAAACATTCTCCCTCCCTCCAGGCCCCCATTATCAGCTCCCTATATTACCCTTCCTACCCCCCTTCCCCTTGAACCCTTAGTAATTTACAAATTATTTTTTTCATCCTGTACACTGTAAAATGTGTCCCAACACTCACTTCCCTGTTGTCTGTGTCCCAGATAGGAGGCTACGTGTAGATCCATGAAGTTGGTTCTCCCTCTCTATTCCTCCATCCCTCTACCCTCCTGGTGTTACCACGCTTATTACTAGTCTTGATGGATCATTTATCCTAAGTTTCCCATGTTTCCAACTTCACTGTACATCTCCTGGTCTAGCTGGATTTATGTGGTAGAATTGGGGTCATGATAGTGGATTGGAGGCAGCATGGGAACTAGAGGAAGGTTGCATATTTCATAGCTCCTATACTGTATCTTAACTGGCTCATCTCCTCCTTGTAACCCCTCTGCAAAAGGATGTCACCTCACCTATTGATGGGCTTTGGGGCCCCAATCTGTACTCCCCCTCATTAATAATAATATAATTATAGCTCATTGATGCCTGACACCGGATACCTTCACCACCTCATGATCACACAGGCTGGTGTGCTTCTTCTGTGTGGGCTTTATTGCTTCTGAGCTGAATGGCTGCTTGTTTACTCAAGCCTTTAAGTCCCCAGATACTATATCTTTTGGTAGCCGGGCACCATCAGCTTTCTTCACCACATTTACTATGGCACACATTTCTCCTCAGGGATCATATCAGGAAAGTGAGCATGTAATATTGTGCTTTTTAGTTCTTGAAGCCTGATATCTCATCCCTTTGACACCTCATGTTTCCACAAGCTAATGTGCTTCTTCCATGTGGGCTTTGTTGCTTCTGAGCTAGATGGCTGCTTGTTTACTTTCAAGCCTTTAAGTCCCCAGACGCTCCATCTTTTGATAGCCGGACACGATTTTTAAATGTGTCTTAGAGACTCAGATTTATCTTTACAAGCAAAACTAAATATTATGTATAGGTGCAAACTTTCCCGTTATTTCATAAGTTTCCTGTAAGACAGAAATAGCTGTGAATTCATTTCTCTCAGTTGTCACCTTTTTCTAGGTCTCATTAATAATTATTTCCTATTAGTTAGCTAACATTGTATAGTGAAGAATACTCTAGTTGTGAATATAATGTGTAAAGTCTCTTGACTTGAGAGAAAAAGTTAAAATAGAACACATCACTTCAATTTTACTGAAAACTGTTTATAAAATAAGTTACCTTGAAGGTCTATAGTCTTATTCACTAAAATGAAAGCACCTGAGTTATGCTTTTGAATACTGAATCACTTGAACGCAACACCTGAGTTACGAGAAATCCCTATTGTTCCAACAGGATGAGACCAAAGTACTGTATATAACTAGGTTTTGCAGTACTGTACAAATTACTTTTTCTATAAATGCACTTTTTGGCCAGACCTTTTGGATTGTATAGAAGTAATTAAATAATTTTCGATAAAATTTAAACTGGTCTGTGTTTCTCAAATTATGGAGGGTCACCAGAGAGTATGCTTCTGGCATCATACCTCCCAAAGAGTCCCTTTTAAAATCCATTTCAATACAACAAAAGTTAGTGGTTTTTGTTAACAAACTTCATCTGGAAGTCATTTTGATCTAGAAACTGCTTCATAAATGTTTATAAAAATGAAAAGATAATTCATTTTCTGACCAATCATCAATTTTTGAGGTGACATATCAAACTGACATCTAAAGTCCCTGAATAATCTAATGCTCTATAAGTGATTTACACATACAACAATCTCTAAAATAAGCATAATTTTAAACTTAAATTTGTTTTCAGGTAAAGTATTTACCACCTGTTATATTCATTTTCTTAGGGATCTGTGCTAGCGTTTGCTTCTCACACATTGTCAAAGAAAATCTGGGATTGACTCATAGTAATGTTAGTGTAGTCCAGAGAGTTTATGTTATTGCCCCACTGATGACAGGTATCACATTGGGTTATGAGGTGGACTGTTAACCACAACTTCAGAGGTTTACAACCACCAGATTCTCCTTTGGAGTATGATGAGACTTTTTCCTCCCTTAGAGATTTACCATCACAGAGACCTACAGGGATATTTTTACCTGTCTTATAGGCTCACCATGAGTTGGAATTGACTTGATGGCAATGAATATTATTTGGTTTTGGATGAAAGAGGCTATTGAGTATTGTTTTTTTTTCAATTAGAATTTATTTCCATTTGGAATGCATATACCCCAATCTAATACTTTTTGAAGATTGTAGGCATCGTATGAAATCTTATTACTTAGACTCATGTCACTGAATTCTTATTTTGAACATAGAGGGGAAAAGTGATTAGTTTTTAAATACCTGCCTGGCTCTGACATTTACTGTCAGCACTCTTAAGTATTCTCTAGGTCTTTAATTGCATGGCCCTTAGTCAGCACCTTAGTTGGTCTGCTAATAAAGTTTGTCTTATATCTTAATTGTGGAATAAGCTTCTAAATTAGTTTGTGATGTTGAGAACTTGCTGGGTGGCAGAGGTGAGCTATATTTGGCTATGCTCAATCTGCTCAAATTCCAAGCTCAGCAAGAAGAAGTCTAGGTGGTAAAGAAAAGTTGTCATGGGCTCACCATAGAGGGCAATGGCTAAAGAGCAGAAAGTCTGAACTAAATGCCAGCTATACCAATAAATAGTTATGACTACTTTAATGTGTAAATAATATTCCATATTCCAGAGTTTCATCATTTGTAAAATATGATCAGTAATAATCTCCTATTCATACAAGATGGAGATTAATGTAAAAGTTACATATTACATTCTCACTACACTACCAAGTATATAAATACGCTTTTAGCATGGACTTGATGGTAGTGAGTGTGGTATTTGGTGGTATTCATTAAAGGGGTGGAAATACCGATCTTTCAAGAGTTACAGTCTCAGAAGCTCACAGGGCAGGTCTACCTCAACATAGGGTTGCTTTGAATTGGCATCAACTCGATGGAAGTGCGTTTTTATTCATTAAAGGAATCTAGGTGGTATCACTGGTTAGTTGTTGGGCTAGTAATCACAAGGTTGACAGTTCAAACACAACATGTCACACCATGTGAGAAAAAATGAGGCTGTCTGCAGCTGTGAAGATTTTTTTTTTTGGGGGGGGGGGCATCATTGCTCTCCGGTGGTGGGAGTAGGAGGCCCAGCCCCACTGCTGGAATTGAACCTCCGTCCCAGTGAGCCGCAGTCCTGCGCACAACCACTACGCCACCAGAGCCCAGCCCAAAGATTTAATCTCTGTGATTTAACACAGCTTAGATGGTATTGGGTGGTGATTGTGAGTACTCACTAGACTATTAAAACATGCTCAAGCTCTGTGATCATGTATATCACTGCACCATTGACTTTTTTCAATTTGTTTTACTGATCTTAAGATAATTACAAACAAACAACAAACAAAAACTACTTCTTTTTTAGAATCCTTTTATTGGGGGCTCATGAAACTCATCACAATCCATGCATGCACCCCTTGTGTGTCAAGCACATTTGTACATCTATTGCCCTCATCATTCTCAAAACATTTGCTTCCCACTTAGACTCTTGGCATCGGCTACTCATTCACCCCCTCCCTCCCCACACAGCCCTCCCTCATGAACTCTTGATAATTTCTAAGAGTCGTACTTTGCACTGTTCAATGTTTCCTTTCACCCACTTCCCCATTATCCGTACCCCAGGGAAGAGGTTTACAACTCCTTCAGTTAAATAGAAGCATATATGTGTGAATTTCTCACAATAAATATTGCAGCTTACCTATATTTAACCAAGATAGGGCCATTTAATAAAGGGAAATAATCAAGTGTTTCTGCTTGTCAGTTTGTGATATGGCCGAGAAGCAAGAAAGGCTGGTCTAGAAAAGAAAAATGATAATTTTTTAGTTTTTATTCATTAAAGTAATTTAGGTGGTATCGTGGGTTAGGTGTTGGGCCACAAGGTTGGCAGTTCAAACACAACATGTCACATCATGCAAAAAAAATGAGGCTGTCTGCAGCTGTGAAGGTTTAATCTCTATGATTTAACACAGCTTAGATGGCTTGGGTAGTGAGTAGTGTCTTTTAAATAAAAACATACACAACATAATACATACCCATCCAAAAATATCTAGAAGTACCATTAATGTCCTTGAATACACTCTTCATGGCATCATTATACACAGAAGTGTTGCTTCACCACTCTTAACTTTTACTTTAATATACACTTTAAATTTCTTATCTGCACTCTAGAAACACATGTCAATTTCATCTCAGCTAGATAATTACTTAATAGAGTGCAATATTTAAGACCTATTGTCCTTACTACTTAATCTAAACTGTCGTTTAAAGATGATTCCATAGAACAGTTTAAGATTTGAACACCATTTTAAGATAATAGATTCAGAAATTCCTCCAGTCTTAATGGATAAAGGATTTACAGTTTTAATAATGATTTGATGTTCTGTATAATTTCTCTCTTTTTTTCAGGATCCATCTATTTAATTCTTGTTTAGCATCTTAAGGTAGATATTTGTCTCAAACAACACTATCTACTTTTTCATTTGGGTTCTCATATCTGTTGCAACAGCGACAAAGAACTCACAGACAATATTCAGGATTGTTCATTTTATTATTCATTTATTAAGGAAGTTAATAGACTGCAGTGCAAGTGAGAAATACTCAGGATATAATAGTTCACCAGGACATGTTTCACAGTTCCTTGAAGGCTGCTAACAAATACACAGTAGCATCCCACTCCAGCAAACCAAAGCACGAAGGTATTCACCTCCACTTCCATATGTCAGCAAATTCAGCTATCTCACATGCCCAGAAGCATGACACTCCACGAGGTGGCCTTCTGTTTAAAAACGCCAAACTTTACTTGCTCCATGGGTTGAAAGTCCACCACTCTGTTTAAGGTTCTGCATCCTAATTTTGCTGATGGTCTTCTGATGTCAGAGCTGTATTCTGGAAGTGAGGGGGTTCAGTGCACAAGGTTGTCAGGGTTGAGAGGATGTACATCCTCATCGCTCTTGCTAGTAGTAAGATTTCCCTCTACTACACTGCAGAAAACTAATTTTATACTCATCAGGATAGCATGCCAATACATTTTGTTCACAATTACTCATAAGTGAATCCTATCAGTATTTTCTCCAACCTTCGTATCCATACCTTCTCATGTAGAAAAGGGTCATTTGGTAGGAATTACAGAGACTGCTTCATCCAAACAATGTTACTTTCATGCATAAAGGACTAATTTCCTCACTTCCTACATCTTTTTGGTATGTGAAAATTTCCATAAAACTTTGTAAGTCATCCACGTCATTCACTGATCTTCCTCCACCCCCGTTTTAGAGACACAGTTTCTGAATTGCCCATCCTTAACAACACAATACTCTTTGGAGAGAAGAATGCTTCTATTTTTAATATTCTTATTGGGGCACTTACATCTCTTATCACAATCCATGCATCCATCCATTGTGTTGAGCACACTTGCACAAATGCCACCATCATCATTTGCAAAGCATTTTTTTCCCACAAGATCCCCTGATATCAACTCCCCATTTCTTCTCCCTCCTTCCCCTGTCCACCCTCCCCCACCCTCCTCCTTGATAAGTTCTTGATTATTATTTCCATATTTTACACCATCCTCCATCTCCCCTCAACCACGCTTTCATTATTTGTCCCCCTTCGATGGGGTTCTAGATTGATCCTTGTAATGGATTCCCCCTTATCCCCCCCCACCCTCCTTTCATCCACCTGGTAGCTGTACTATCATTGTTGTCCCTGAATTCCCTGTGTTGGTGTTAGCTCTTATCTGCAGCGTTGTGCATGTTCTGGTCTAATCTCATTTGTAAGGAAGAAATGAAGTCATGAAAGTGGGGTGAAGAAAGCATCAAAGAACTAGAGGAAAGTTGTGTGTTTCATCAGTGCTGTACTGCACCCTGACTGGCTCATCTCTTCCGTGTGACCCCTCTGTGAGGTGATGTCCAGTAGTCTACAGATAGGCATTGGGTCTCTACTGCATGCCACCTCCGCCCCATTCAAATTGGGTATGATTTTGATCTGGGTCTTAATCCCTAATACCTGAGCCCATCTATAGCTTGTGACCACATAGACTGGTGTGTTTCTTCCATGTGGGCTTTACTGCTTCTTAGCCAGATGGCCACTTATTTATTTGTAAACCATTAAGACCCCAGATACTATATGGTTTGATACCTGGACACAATCAACTTTCTTCACCACCTTTGCTTATGCATCAATTTTGCTTTCAGTGATCATGTCAGGAAGGTGAGCATCACAGACTGCCGTATTCTTAGAGCAAAGTGTTCTTGTGTTGTTAGAACAAAGTGTTCTTGTGTTGAAGGAGTACTTGAATCGAGGCCCCTTAATTTTTAACATATATATATATATGAGTACATAGCTCTATTCTCCTTTCATTATACATATATATGTATATACATAAATACATACACATATATTTACATTTGTAAGTGTACTTTGCCTCCTGGTTTCCCTTCTACTTCCCTTTACTTTCCTCTTGTCCCACCTTCATGTTCAGCCATCATTTGGTTTAGTAATTTCTTGCTGCTACATTGCCCTTGATTAAGCTCCAGTAGGTATCCTACCACCTTCCTTCCAATGATTTTAGTTCACTTGTCCCTGAGTTGGTTTCCCCCTCCCATTTTGCTTTCTCCCACCTTCCTTTCTCCTGTAAACCAACCCCCATGAAAAATTGACTCCATTCTTTCCATCTCTGAATTGTTTATCTTGACTATCTTATCTAGATAAACATTCAGATACATTAATAAGTGCAAACAATCAGGCAAAGTCAAACAAGACAGCAAAGGAAGTCAAGATTTAAAGAAAAACAATAACAGAAAGAAAGCCACTGACAAAAATGGAGAAGCCTATAAATAGTTCAAGGTCTGTTTGTTGGCCGTTATGAGTATTTTCCAGTCAGGTGTGACGGGGTGCCACATTCTGTCTTCAAAGTCTATGTTTGGTATTCCTCTGGGGGGGGCGGCGTTCATCAGTCTGCTACCCCTGGTGCTCTGCTTCATGCCCTCAGTGCTTCACCCTAGGATGAAGGGGCCAGACTGTGCACCATTTCCACACTGCATTTCCAGTGCCATCTCCCATGGCGCCATGGTTCATTGGCATCATGTCCCGTGGTGGGGCCATCCCCATGGTCCACCCTGTGCATTGTCTGCTCTGGAGCTTGGTGGGTCAGGTTGTACTCTCCTTCCTCTCCATCCCTTTGTATTTCTCCCATGTGCTCTAATCCGATGCGCCCCTCACCCCAAGATGTAGCCCCAGTGCTGTCCCCTGAAGTGCATACTTCTGCAGGGGCGGGGGAGGGGTTGTTAGACACATAGTTGGGATTGGGGCCAGCCCCACAACCGCTCTATTGGTTCCTTGGTATGTTCTGATATATTTTATTCATGTCTTGGCTCATCTGGTTGAAGCCTGGTTTCTCTCTCCCTCTCCTGTGAAGATAAAACAATAACCTCCCCTTGGGTGTGTTAGTTCCCTGCTCTCCCTCCCCCCACTATCCATGCCACTTTTTCATCTTTATTTCTCCCTTTTATTTAGTTGACTGTTGTATGTATCTCTGGATTGGGTTTGGCAACTGCCATAGTTGCGGGACCTCACCCCAGAAATTTATGTATATAGTAACTTCTCCCCTGTGCCCCATTTTTTACCATCCTTTTGGATTAGAACTTTAGTTTCTGTAGACAAAGTAAAGTTCTGTTTATCAGGCTAATCTTCAAAACTTAGAGCAATGTGGACCAAATTGCAGGGTAAACCATCTTTCTCTTCACTTATTTAGGTTCTACTCATCTGAACCCAAACCCTTCACACTAGCTCAATGGGTTACCAACCAGAAGCTTGGGACTTCACATACACTTTCCTGTTCTTCCAACCAGCTGGTGCTCTTTCAATTGCATCAGTCCTAGTCCCCTGCAGTTAGATAAGACCCATGCTCAGTATGTGCAGAATTCAATAAATGTCAGAGCAGCCAACCTTCCCTAGTGTTGCCTCTCTGGATCATATCAATGGTTGCTAATAGAACCTATCCAAACTAGCCTCTCTACTTCTGCCTTTGCCCGGTCCAAGGAACTGGACGTAGAAGGTTAACAAAAGCACTCACTGAGTCCCTTTAACTTTCAGTCTTTCTCTGATGCGCACATACTTTATGCATTCTTTCAACTGATCGTTGAAAATTTCAGAAGCAAGTCTTTCTCTGTCAGCCTTTCTTTCAAATGTAACCTTGTACTCCCTTAGCAAGTCTAGCTGTTTCAGGTGTCCTTCCTTCTTTCATTCCCGTTTGAAAAAAAATTGAGAGACACAAAAACACTTCAGTCTGTTTCACTTTTACTTTTCTACTCAGACCAGGGTTTATATCTTATGGGTAAAGGAATCTGGAGAGTTTTTAAGTCTACACCCCGTCTTTTTCTCTGCTTTATATTTAATTTTATTGTTATTATTTTCCATTTTATTTGTGGACTATAACACATAAAAAGTAAAGCATACTATGTAGTATCACAGTCCAGCTCATCAAAAGAGTGGCAGTATCCCAGTAAGCATCATATATATGTGGATCCTTCTTTTTTTCTTTTCCAGCACTTCTTCTCTTCTTATCTCCCGGTCCCTTCTCTCCCCGGCCCCCTCACTCCAGCCTCAGTCTTTCCCATTGTTGTGAAAACCTTTTTTTTCCCTTTATAATAATGATATCATGAAATATTTGCCTTTATGAGATTGACTAACTTTGCAAGCATAATTCTTCTAATTTTTGTGCATAATTGTGCATGTTACTGGTTGTTTGACAGTCTTACGGATGCATAATATTCCATTTGGTCTATATACCAGAGTTTTTATAGCAATTCCTCGGCAAATGTTTTTTTTATTTCTATATTTTTGCTATTATAGAATTGCTGCAATAAACATGGATGTGTATATGTCTATTCGTATTTTATTCTTTATTTCTTTAGGATATATACCATGTAGAGAGACTAGAAGTTCATAAAGTATTTGTACCAGAATCTGTTAAAATAGTGCCATGCTGTTTCCATATGTGTGGTATAATTCCGCAACCCCACCAGCAATGGATGAGCATTCCAATCTCTTCACATCTGTTTATTTCCCTTTTCCCAGGTGTGATAGTGTGAGGTAGTAATTTATTGTGGTTTAATTTGTAATTCTCTTAAGCTTCATATGAACAGTTCTTTAAAGGATTAGTGGCCTACTAGATGTCATCTTTAATAAATTGTCTCTTCATGTGTTATGCCCATTTTTGCTTGGGTTATTTCTGTTTTTCATATTAAAGTGCTGTAATTTTCCAAGGATTTTGAAATTAGTCCTTTATCTGATATATCACTGCCAAGCATTTTTCCCCACTAATCTGTGCTTCACTTTTTTGATGTACATAGATGTCATATTTTTAAAAGTTCTCATCCTTTATTTTGTGTTCTATATGGTGAATGTTTTTCAGTATGTTTGGTGGTGCATTTATGTTTTATATCAGGGCCCTAAGTTTGTCCCTGTTCTTAATTGATGGTCCATATGGACCTACAACTTATGTTTAGGTTTTTAATCCATCTTGAATTTGTTTTGTTCAGAGTAGGAGATATGGTTGCTCTTTCATTCCTTTGCATGTGGCGATCCAATTTTCCAGAACCATTTATGAAAAGCCTATCTGATCCTTACTTGATGTGTATTCATTCTTTATCAATATTCAGGTGTCTATAGGTGCTTAGTTCTTGATTCTAATTTCTGAATTTTCCATTCACTTGTGTACTTATCTATCATTCTACTAAAATCAAGTTCTTTTGATTACTATGGCTGTATAATAGATTTTAAAATTAGGGAGTTAAAGTTCTCTTGCTTTGCTTTTGTTAATAGTCTATTATTTATTCTAGGGTTCTTTCCTTTCCACATAAAGTTATTGATTAGTTTTTTCCATTTCTTTGAAGAATTTTGTTTGGAATTGGATCAGAATTGCATTACATTTATAGTGTGCTCTTGGCAATATTTACTTTTCCACAACATTAAGTTTTTGCTCAGCCTACACATTGAATAAGTATAGTGAGATGACACAGGCCTGGTGCACATCCTTCCTGATTTGAAACCATACAGAATTCCCTTTTATTTTCATAGAACTTAATCTTAATCAATGTATAATTTCTGAATGAGCACACTGAAGTATTATGAAGTTCCCATTCTTCTCAAGGTAAGCCACGTTTTGCTATGCTCCACAAAGTTGAATGTCTATGAGTATTCAGTATAACATAAGCAAACATCTTTCTGGTATTCCTTGCTTTCAGTCAAAATCCATCTGACATTAGCAATGGCATCCTTTGTTTCACAACCTCTTCTAAATCCAGTCTGAACCTCTGGTAGCTCCCTATCAGTGGATCCTCTCATAACATTAGTCAACTTTATATTCCAGTCAGCATCAGTTAAGGATATCATCTCACCACATCTGCATCAGTATTTACTGTTTGCAGGTATTTGGATCATTGCCAATCTGGATGGTGTGAGGTGGTGTATTAGTCTGGGTGGACTAGAGAAACAAATTCATGGAGACAAATATGTGTATAAGAAAGACAATTAAGGCTGAGCCCCGGTAGCGTAGTTGTTGAGCGCGGGACTGCGGCCCACTGGGGGGGAGGTTCAATTCCAGCTCTACAGGAGCAAAGGTTGGGCCGCCTACTCCCACCTCCAGAGGGCAGTGATGCCTCAAAAAACAAACAAAAAAAAAGAAAGTACAAAAAAAAATTTTTGAAAGAAAGACGTTTATGGGCTGAGCCCCAGTGGCATAGTGGTTGTATGCGGGACTGCAGCCCACTGGGTTGGTGGTTCAAATCCAGCAGCAGCTCTCCAGGAGTGAGGCTGGGCCTCCTACTCCAACCATAGGGCAGTGACGCCAGTCCCCCAAAAAGAAAGAAGTTTATATACAGGAGGAATTATACATTAAGAAAGCATCCCAACCCAGTCCAGTTCAAGGTCATAAGTCCGATATTAGTCCTTTTGTCCGTTATCAGTCTATAAAGTCTTCTTCAGACTCATGAAACACATGGAATGATGCCAAATTCAGGATGGTCACAAGCCAGATGGGTAGAATGCCTTTGGGTCCAAAGGTGTTGAAAATATCTCCGTGCTGGCAGAGGTCTCCAAGTGACTCATTCAGTTCCCAGGGCAAGGGGTCTATCAGCATTGTGCCATATATCTTGTGAGTAGAGCATCTCCAAGGGAGTATTGTCTGTAGAAAGTCTCCAAGGAAGTGAACCAAGAGAGACAGTGTTTCCACCTCCAAAAAAGAACTACCACATTTCCCAGAATTCTCAGGAGACGGCCATGCCCACACAGAGCTCTCTTTGGCTATTTCCAAATTGGCAGGGTAGACTCCACCCATACACTCTTAATCCTCAAATTGACACCAGATGAGGTGACTGCCACGGGTGGCAACTCTTTATAGTTGGTGTTTACATAATTCTAATGATTGTGGGTTGCACTTTGTATCATCAGTTCATTATCCACAAAGTGCTCTGGGGGACAAATATGAGATTTTTACATTCATAAAAAATGTATAGCATAGGAAACCCACAGAGGCTGCTCTACTCTGTCTAACAAGATCAATATGAGTCATAGTCAATGATGACAAGTAGGGGTAGCTATAAGTTGTTATACAGGTCGACATCTTGGACTGTTTATCACAAGGTAGCAGTTAAAAATCACCAGTTTCTCCAAGGGAGAAAGAGAAGATTTTCTATTCCCATAAAGAGTTAGCCTCAGAGACCCACAAGGTTAGTTCTGTGCAGTCATGTAAGTTGATTTATGGTGAGACTAACTTGATGGAATGAGTTTTGGTGGAAAGGTCACTGTGAGTCAAAATTGATGGCAATGGATTTTCTTTTTGAAATAAATATTGATAATTACAAGGAATCCCGGTGTCATAATGGGCTACATATCTTTTCATGTGTTGTCAGCTACATAAATATCTTCTCTGATGAAGTGAAATTTGTCCAAGTGTTTCTTGGGTTAGTTATCTTTTCATCATTAAGTTGTAGAAATTTTGCTTGAATAACCAATGACATAAAATGACTGTAAATTTCAATCCATAGAAATTTTGTGATATATCCTTCTATGGCTCCCACTGATTTTTTCCCAGTCTGTATATTGCACTTTTATACTTTTGATAAATTTTTTTGATGAATGTAAATACTTAATTTCATTAAAAAGTTTCTCTTCTGCTCAGGTATTTGCTAATGTTTTCTATTATCATTAAACAAAAAAGACACACACACACACAAACATGTCCACTAATTTCTCGCCTAAGTTTTCGTCCAACATGTTTATAGTTTTAATGTTGACATGTAGATGTTTAATCTATTTTAATTAGTTTTTGTGTATGATGTGAGGTATGGGTGCTGATTCAATTTTTACATAAAGAAAAATGGTTTTACTATCACCATTTGTGGAACAGGTTTTTTTTTTTTGTCCCATTGAATGTCTTTAGCACCCTTGTTGAGCCTCAGTTATCCAAAAATGTGTGGGCTTGATTTTGGGCTCTTTGAATTTATTCCCTTGGTCTATGTTAATCCAGCCCTAGTGTGTTTTAACTACTGATAATTGCTGCCATTGAGTCAATGCTGACTCAGAGCGACCACCTGTGGGTTTCTGAGACAATGCCTCTTGACAGACATAGAAAGCCCAGTCTTTCTTCCACAGAGAGGTTTCTTCCACAGAGAGGTTTAAAAGTGCCAACTCCACCCAATGTAAGTACTCAATCAACAGGGCTCCTTTGGTTACTGATGCAGTGTAGTAAATTTTGAATTTGGGAAATGTGACACTTCCTCCTATAATATTTTCTTCAAAATAGTTTTGGTTATCCATGGCCTATTTCCTTATGCATTTAGTTATGTATGAAGTGATTAAGCATTGGTCAGCAATCTGTAAGATCAACAGTTCAAAACCACCAGTGCTCCATGGGAGAAAGACTGGGCTTTCGACTCTCATAAAGAGTTACAGCCTCAGAAACCCACAGGACAGCTCTACCCCATCCTATAGGGTTGCCACGAGTTCGTATCAATTTGATGGATAGTGAGTTTTCTTTGTTTTGATAGTTCCTTTCCATATATAATATTGAGTATTCATTTTTCAATATGATTATGCTGGGAAGGTGAGCGTCATGGAGTGCCAGATTATTAGAACAAACTGTTTTTGCACTGATGGAGTACTTGAGTAGAGGCCCAACGTCCATCTGTCTAGCAACTTTCTTATGTATTAGTGATGCTTTATATAAATAGTTTTAATTACTTTCTAATTTGGATATCTTTATTTCCTTTTGATTTTTTTGTCTCTGTCTGTGACTTTCAATATGATTGATCAAAAATGGCCATAGTGGGCATCTATGTCCCTCTCATTCTCCCTGGAAGTCTCTCAGTTTTTCTTCATTTATTACAATTTTGCAATTGATCTTTCAGAGATTCCCTTAATCATGTTAAAGAGTTTCCTTTCTAAATATATCTCATTAAATGACTATTAGGAAATTTTATTGTTTTGTCATCAACTGCTTTCTATGTATCTACTGAGATATATGCTGTTCACCTGTTTAATACTTTTAATTGGCATATAATTCACACATCACACAATTAAAGAGTTCAATCATAGCAAGAAGAAATATATAATCATCACTACAATCAATTTTAAAACATTTTTCTTTCTTATAGCTATTGCTGCTAGTTCCCATTTTCCCCAACTTTCCCTGCCATATTTCTAAGTAATTATTAATTACTCTCTCTCTCTAGATCTACTTAATCCTGGATTTCATATCTAGAAAAGCATGCAAAATTAAAACAAGAAAAAAACTAGGAAAATGCCCAACATAAACAATGGGGGAAAAAGAAAATCTCAATAGAAAAGAAAGCAGAAAATATTAGAAATAGAAGCAAATTTAAAATGCATCAAAAGGAGATCACATGATAAGGTATTATATTTTATGCTAACTTCATTTGCCATAATTGACTTTAAAATGCTCTGTCTGGTAGCAAGGCCACCTACATCCCTAGAGCATGGTCAAAAGAGATTCCCTGGTGGCTAATCCACATGGGGATCCTGTAAATGGATTTTGGACTTTCTCTACCACCCATACCATTCTGCTAACTAGGTGCTCTCAATTTAAGCTCTGATACCTTTCTTTCCTGTGGATTTGGATTTTATTTTTTACAATCCTTGAATCACACAGGTTGATGTGCTTCTTCAATGTGTAATTAGCTGACATCTGAATGGACAGATGCCTTTTTAAAGATAAGCCATTTGGACCACAACAGCTATTCTTTCTGATAGCTGAGCGCCATCTGAATTCTTCACCACATAGCATCCATATTGTTAGTGAACTCTTCAGGAGGGTTAATAACGAACGAGTGGGTCAATGTCATAGCAAATTGTCCTTTGATTAGCACTATGATTAAGTGTGAGTTCAAAATCCATTCATGAATCCATGGTTTATATATCTTTCTGCAGACTATACTCCCAAGAAAACAATGGATGGTGACATGGTTTACACACTCTAGTAGAGACGACATTAGCATAGTAGAGAGCTTCCTCTCTGCAACCTCAGGTTATAACCACAGACCTTATAACCATAGAGGCTAGAATTTATAATGCATCCTAAAAGAGATTATGGTTACAAGAGCCATGTTAATAAACTTCATCTCAGGTGTATTGTATCAATTGATTTTTAATAGTGAACTATCTTGACATTATTGGAATAATTCCCACTTGGGCGTAGTATATACTTATTTTAATATGTTGCTGGATCTGTTTACTAGACAATTTTGTTGTTGACAATTTTTACATTTATATTCATTGGGAATATTCATCTTTAATTTTATTTGCTTGCCATTTCTTTTTCTGTCTGTTGGCCTACAATTCATTGGGCCTCATCCTTCCTGATTTTGTTCTGAAAGATTCTGTGAAAGATTGGCATTATGTCATTTTTGAATGTTTGATAAAATATCTCACGAAAGCTATCTGGTCCAGAATTTATTTTGTTTTTATTTGAAGCATGAGATAGTGATGATGCATTTAGTCTCTTCTACCTTAGTGATGGTGGATGATATGTGGCTTGCGCTAGTCCTTAGAGGCTTGGCTTGTTGACAGATACCATCTCGTCTTTATAGGCCTGTTGATCATTTGTACTCCTTTTTGTGTTAATATAGGTCAGTATAGGTTAATATAGGTCATATTTCTTAATGGGGCTGGCCGTGCAGTCCTCTTTGTGCAGTAGCTGTTCTGAGTGGGATTATTGCCCTGAAGGCTCGGTGGACCAGGATGCACGTCATTTAATGTCATTTTTCAAAAAACGTTTTGAAATCTTCTCATGTCAGTTAGGATCCTTTAGGAGTGTACATTCATACTTTTGTTTTTTATATTATTTATGGTTTCTCTATTATTATCAAAATTAGTGTATTAAATTTTCTTTGGTTCTTATAGGCCTGTCTATGTCTCCCTTTGAGTATATCAGCATTCGTTATAAATTTGGAGACTCTGATATTAGGTTCAAAAGTATCTATAGTTGAACCTTTTATCTCATTTTCCCTTAAAATAGATTTCTATTTAATTATAAATTGTCAGAGATGAATATTGCCAATCTTGCTTTTTTGGTTACTGTTTTCATTGAATTTTCCCAACCCTTGACTTTTAATTTATATATGTTTTTGTGCCTCAGGCATAGCTCTTTGAGACAGCATATGTCATGCCATAAAACAAGCAACTGTTACTCTATGGCCTTTGCCCAAGTACTTATTTGTGTTATAGTAATTATTCATAGGTAAAATTTATTTTTCCTATTTTGTTATAGCTTCCTGTGAGACTTATGGTTTATTTGTTCCTTTATATTCTATAATTACTTCTCAATATATATATTTTTCTCCCATTTTAATTACTTTTCCTGAGTGTTGAACCGTGTTTATTTCTTTTCTTTTTGTTTTGATGTATAGTTTGTTTTTGATGTTTTATTCTTTGCTATTTTTAGAATTCAGCTCAACTTCTTATATTTAAACCAACTTGTTATAACTTCATATCATCTTAGCTTAGTTAGCCTAAATCCTATATCTATACAATCATCCCCCTTTGTTTAAATATTAGCCACAATTACAATTTTTTTGTCTCACCTCCCTTTTAATCTAAATTTATTTTGCTGACATTGTATTTTGTGCCTATTTTGCCTTAATAATTTTGTCATTGTTAATGAGGACATTATAAACAGAAATAAAATATTTTTGGAATGACCTTTATACTATCGATGCTTTCATTATAATGGAATTTCTCTTCCCCTAAAATATACACAGAATCTCTGTACTAAAAACTTATCAACATTTGGAAATTTCAAGAGATAGCATAACAGAAAAAAGTGGCAATACATTGTCAAGAACCAATGGTACTAAAGGAAGAAGTCCAATGTACACTGATGGCATTAGCTAAAAATGAGGCTCCAAGAATTGACAGAACCCCAAATGAAAGGTTTCAATAAGTCGGTGCAGCACTAGAAGCAGTCATATAAAACTAGAAGTTTGAATAAACTTAAAAACAGTCACTTGGCCAACCAACAGAACCCACTCCAAATAAATCATCATCACAATCAGCTTTGGATCTTTCCCCACTTCTTTTACACATTGATGCTTGTTCTCCATTCACACGCACACACATAAGCATTCTGTGTCCCCAGCTTATCATCAGTCATGCTACTGTCCTAGTCCTTCCATTCATCCAAGTTTCCCCTATACAGATAACTATGCAAGTCTGGGGCAGACACCAAACAAGAACCCATTAATAATAGCCATACAAAACTGATAGACACCTTAATCTAAGGAAAAGCAGAGAATATTAAAAGTTTGGAATAAATTCACATTTCTATCCACAGGGAGATCATATAATAAGACATTACATTCCAGCCTAATTATAATTGCTACTGCGTTTACCATCTGCTTTGGGGGTTATTGCCATTCCTAGCTCATGTGCCCTGGAGATTCACTGGAGGAATATCCCACATATTGACCTGAAAATGGGTTTGAGGCTTCCACCATCAGACATAGCTTTCTCCAATCTGTTTTTTTTAGGATTTGGACATTGGTACTGTTCCATTTTTCATTTAGTAGCTATCTTCAGATCACACCAGCTAGGGTGCTTCTTCTGTATAGCTGACTACTCACTTAGATGGCTGTTTGTTTGTTTGTTTGAGACAAGTCTCTAAGATCCCAGGAAATGACTGACACTGTCCAAGTATCTAACTATCTAAAGTATCTTCACTATACTTTACTATGGCACCTCTATCTTCAGTGATCTCTTCATGAGGGTGAGTATTGTGCAGGATCATGTTACAAGAATGAATTGTTCTTATACTAGGGCTATGATCAAGGGAGAGTTGGAAATCCATTCTTATGACTGTTGGTTCAACATGGCGCTGGCTCAATTTTAGGACTGTCATTGTCATTTTATTGAACTACATAGTAAACCTTCCCTTGAAGTTTAAAGCAATTCTCTTAATGTAACATTGTTTAGTTAATGTCGAGAGCATTGTTGAGTAGAGAATTGCATACATGTGTAGGGATTGTAAGACTCCCTCACATGAGTAGTTAGCTTGTATATCTCCAAGATGTGGTTGAGGGAACTCTAGCTACACGTGTCATGGTAGTTGGATATACAGCAATACATTGACTAACTCTAATTTACAGGATGAGAACCCTGTCTGGTATACTAACTCTTATTGCATAAAGGCAGAGAAATCATGAAAATAGTTAATATATAGCTCCTGGAGCTCCACTCCATCAAAAAAACAGGTCTGATCCCACCCAGACTCTAATGTACACTCTTCCCCTAACCTTGGGCTAGAGCTCAATTGCTACACCTTCCATTTGGGCTTTTTGGTTTGAAGTTCAAGGGAGTATTTCTATACCTTGGTTCTGATATGTGAGTTTATGGGAAAACTCCAATTTGTTTAGTGAAGTTTCCATTATATATCCTTCTGGTATGACCTAGGAGGGTGTTTTTATATGAGTAGTACCAAGTCTAATATCTAAGTTGTCTATCATACATTTTCAGGATCATAGGAGGTTTGTTAGGAACTGGATCATAAGTGCATAGTAAAGAATAAAATGCTACATGGGTTACTTGAGATCACTTGCTCATGTTCCCCTTCTATGAGTTCCTACTCCTCTTGATTTAATCTCCCTGTACTATTCATTAATTTGCTCCTACGAGAATATCAGTTAATTTGAGATGACTGTAGAGCACTACAATAAGTGGGGATTATTTGGTCTTCTCCTTTTTTTCCTGACATGGGAAATTGACCCCATCTCTACTGGGGCCACCTCTCTTGATGTGGTTTTTTTAAGTACTCTGATAAAGGAGTAATATAAATTTGGGACATCAGGATTGGAGAAATACTTATCAATAACTTTGTACATGCAGGTGGCACTACTTTGCTGAACTGAGGAAGACTTGAAGCACATGCTAATGAAGACCAAGGATTGCAGCCTTCAGTATGGATTACAACTTAATGTCAAGAAGACCAAAAATGCTTGCAACTGCATGTAACATCAGGATAATTGTAGAAAAGACTGAAGTATTTATGAATTTTGTCTTGCATGGATCCAAAATGAGTGTTCATGGAAGGAGTAGTCAAGATAACAAAGGTCATATTGTAATATGCAAATATACTGCACAAGACCTCTTTAGAATACTGAAGAGCAAGGGTGTTACTTTGTTGATTAAGGTGAACTTTACCCAAGGCCTTGTATTCTCTATTGCATCAGATGCATGTGAAATTTGAACACTGAATACAGAAGACCATAGATGAGTTGATGCATTTGAATTGCAAGGTTATCAGAGACTGTCAAAATAATTTTGATAGCTAAAAGAAAAAAACAAATCTGCCTTCAAAGAAGTACAGAAAGAATACTCCTTAGAAGTAGGATCGTGAAACTTCTTTTCACATACTTTGGACATATCAGGAGAGACCAGTCCCTGTAGAAGGACAGATCATTCTTGGTAAAGTTGAGTCAAGAAGAAAAAAGGCCCTTTGCAAGTTGAGTTGACACAGTGACTGCAGCAGGGGGCTCAAGCATAACAAAAATTATGAGAATGACCCAGGACTGGGCAGTGTTTTGTTCTGATGTACATAGGGCCCCTATGAATCAGAATCAACTTAATGACAACTAGCAACCTTACAAAATGGGAATAAATCATTCTAGTTATTCAGTAATGTGCATAGATTTTTTCATGTTTAATCATTTTATTGGGGGCTCGTACATCGTTTCTGATAATACATAAGTACATATATTGTGCCACGCTTTTTCACATACCTGCAGCTGTCATTGCTTTCTGTACCTCCACCTTTCCATCCGAGCCTCTGACTTCAGTCTCCCATTCCTTCCCCTCCATCCTGCCTCCCCACTCCCCACCAACTCTCAATACTCCATAAATTATTGTTTTGTTATAACTTACACTGGTCAGTGTCTCCCCTTGCCCTGTCCCCCAGTGTCTGTCCCCCTGGTAGGGGGTTATATGTAGATCCCTGAAGTTGGCTCCCCCTCTCCACCCCACCTTCCCTCCACCCATCCAGCAGCTTCAGTCCCATTATTGGTCCCATGAGGTTCATCCGTCCTGGGTTCCCCACATTTACATTTCTCATTTCCACAGTAGTATAGAACTGGGACAGTGACAGTTGGAGGGAGGAAGCCTTCAGGAACTAGAGGGAAGTTCTATGCTTCATTGCCACCTCACTGAGCCTCACTAGGCTGTCTTCTCCCCACGACTCCCCTGTGGTGGGCCTTGGGTCCTCACTCCGCTCTCCCCCATTTCGTAGTAACATGGTTCTTGTTCTTTGATGCTTGATATCTGCTCCCTTCAGCCCCCCGTGATCACACATGCTAGTGTTTTTCTTTCATGTGGGCTTTGCTGCTTCTGGGCTAGATGTCCATCCATTCAGTCTCAAGCCTTTGCGATCCCAGGTGCTTTATCATTTGGTAGTTGGGTGCCATCAGATTTCTCCTCTCTGTCTGCGTCTGCTCCCTTGTGCTTTCCATGATCTTGTCACAAGGGTGGGCACACAGTAAGATGATTTTTGTTTTTTGATGCTTGATATCTGGGTCTTTCCACATCTCATGGTCATGCAGGCTGGTATGCGTCTTTTAAGGTGGACTTTGATGTTCCTGGGTCATATAACCATTTGTTCACCCTCAAACTTTTAAGTCCTCAGATGGCACATCTTTTCATAGCCGGGTGCCATTAGCCATCTTTACCACTCTTGCTCAATACCCACCTGTCCTCAATGGTTGTCTCATGCGAGATCGCTTACAGTGATACATTTTTTCCTGGTTGATGCCTGAGTCCTGGTCCTTTTGACATCTTGTGGCCACTTCCTCCCTGTGGGCTTGGATATCTCTCAGCTAGATGGCCATTTTTTTTATCTTCAGGCTTTGAGACCCCAGACTCCATGTCCTTTGGTAGCTGGGCATCATTGACTTTCTTCACCATGTTTGCATATGAACCTATTTGACTTCCTTGATCACACTGGGCCAGTGAGCATTCTGAAATGCCAAATAAGTAGAACAAAGTGTTCTGATATTTTTTTCTTGTAAATTATTAATGCTTAAGGTGGCGTTTAATGTTACCTTATACCACATATTATAGTCAGTGCAGGGTTATATATGATACTCTGTGCTCAATAAATATTTTTAATGATTTATGAAGTTTTTTTGAGGGGGGCGCATCACTGCCCTCTGGTGGGAGTAGGAAGCCCAACCTTGCTCCTGGAGAGCTACTGCTGGAGTTGAGCTACCAGCCCAGGGGGCCGCAGTCCCGCACACAACCATTATGTCACCGGGGCTCAGCCCCGATTTATTAAGATTTTATTAAAAGAAAAGGGGTTTGAGTTAGGTAAGTAGCTAAAGACAGCTTTGGGTTTAGATCTCTTGTAGTTGGTGTGTTAGTCTGGGTAAACGAGGGAAATGAATGCACAGAGTTTTTTTATGAAAGGTAGGTGTACATTAAGGAAGCATCCAAGTCCAGTGCTGTTCAAGCCCACAAGTCCAACATTAGCCAATAGGTCCAACACCAATCCACAAATTCCTCCTCCATCTCACAAAACACACACAACGATGCCTTATGTAGGAGGAAAATCAAATCACTGAGTGTGTAAGCATCTCCGAGCTGGCAGGGACTTCCACTGCTCCAGCACTCAGGACTTCATCAGGCTTCTGAGTGGACACATCAGTCCACATGACTCTCCTCAGGGATGCCCTGCAGGAAGGGTCTTGTAAGATGAGGTAGGAACTGGCTAAGGGAGCTGCACCCCGGTCCTGAGAACTAGAAAGGCGAGTTTCACAGAGTCATTTTTCTCTCCACCATTCAGCTAACCATACATGTGTTTATCTGCCGGGCTGGCACAATAAAACTTAACTTTCTCAGCTGGTGTCTTCTAATTAGAAGGATTTCAGTTGTTTTGGTAACCAGTACAAAAGATTAGACACTGTCAAATGGGTATTATAATATGTAAAAATTTAATGAAAAAGGCAGCGAACATTCCAATGTAAACTTGGGACAAAGGATAATTTTCCACATAGGCTAATGAGGCCTTTTTCTCTTGGTATTTATGGAATTAATAGCTAAACCTCATTAAATTGTATCTACAGCCTTCCCTACTCCCTGTTAGAATATATCTACAGCTATCTCACTTGTTCTTACAATTTGAAGATTATTGAAAACAATATATGATAGCAACAGCTGGACAACTGCTGGATCATGGTGTCTGATTATGAGAGCAGATGGCTCTGCTATGAGAATTAATCTGGAAATGTGCAATATGTTGAGGATATGGATTTTATGTTATTTATGCTCACAATATTACATTGTAAAAATCAAAATTAACAGTGCATAAAAATAAATATTAAGGTAAATAACCACTCTTAACTATTTTCATAACTTATTTAAAAATTATTCTGATATTAGGACCATCTCTTTAAATTCTGATCTAGTTAATGACTCTATACTGTGATCCCAATGCTACTATATTTGACACTTTATTTTTTTACCCAATGAACTCTCAATAGAAGAATTTTCATAGAGGATTAAGCCATTTTCTTGGTTAATAAAAAATACTTCTCTTGAAATGACTACATTAGTAACTTCTTTTCCTCATTTAAAAAAAATCATTTTATTGGGGGCTCATATAACTTATTTTGCTCATACAACTTTTATCACAATCCATACATACATTCATTGTTTTAAGCACATTTTTATATTTGTTGCCATCATCATTTTCAGATTATTTTCTTCTACTTGAGAAGCATCAGCTTCTCATTTTTCCAGTCTTTCCCCAGCCCTCCCTCCCTCATGAACCCTTGGTAATTTATAAATTATTATTTTTTCATGTCTTATACTGACCCATGTCGCCCTTCACCCACTTCTCTGTTGTCTGTCTCCCTGAGAGAAGGTGATGCATTTTCCAACACATACCTGCATTTTATTAAAGTAGCAGTCTTCTTGAGAGAACAAATTCCTATAAGAATAGAACAATTATTCAAAGTATAAATGTATTAATAGGTCCAGAAATATTATTTTAAAAGTGTTTTATTGTCAATGGATGCTTAATGGTGTGGGCATTTTTACCTGAGTCATAGTAAAAATTTACTTATCAGTAAATCAAATATCATCAGGTTTTATTGATGTTCATTTCTAAATCATTGAAAGTTCTTTATCCTCAATAGTACTATAATACTGACAGAGAGGTCAGTGTTATTTAGTTCATATAATTGTATTTGCTGAAATTGTCCATTATTGCAAAACATCATGTTTTAGTGGAGAGGTTACTGAATTTGCAGTTAGAAAAATGTGTTTCAGTGATGTCTCTTGGTAGACAATCATCCCACTTTATCAAGAAATAACACTGCTAAGCATCAGGGTTTTATCAGTAACATAAGAAATATAACTTTATTCCTGTTCTACACATAATGGTTCTGATTATCACTTGAAATCATAGCAATTGATAAACTTTTTAAAAGTTGATGAATCTATAAGTATAACGGGATCATTGATAACTATTTCATCAGGCAATTTCTACTTTAAGGATCTGAAAATTATTTTATTGCCCTCCTCTATAAAGAACTATTAAAACTAGTAAAGTATTCAAAATTGACTCATGGTCAAATTTCACTTAAAAATTGGAGTAGATATATATAATCTTAAAATATTTAAAACTTATTGAAGCTTACAGATTTCACAGACTTACAGGCCTCTTTTTCATAGATTATTTTTATTCTTTCAAATCATTTTTAGGACCTGTTCCAAACATCATCCATTCTATAGTTTAATCCTATCAAGCAGCTTTATATAATCCCTACCACAATCAACTTCAAAACATATTTTACTTCTTGTACTCCTAGATTTCATCTTTCTGTTACCCCCTCTCACTTTCCCTGCCTTACACCCCAGGAACCCTTATTTTAGTTATTGTATCTATCTATCAATTCACCCAACTTGAGTTTCATTACCAAGAAACATAGAAAAATATATAACAATCAAGAAGGCCACTAAAAATGACAAAATACAATGGAGATAAACCCTAATGTGAAAAAAGTACAGAAGATATTTAAAAACAGATCAAGTACAAAGTGTATCAAAAGAGAAATCAGATGACAATGTTTTAAACATCCATATCTAATTTATCATCTTAATTTATAATAGTCATCTCTCCAACACTCTGACTTATAATCAGATTATTGTCATCCCAGTTATGGTTATGGTTGAAGGGAAACCACTGGAAGCTTATTCCCTATGTAGAAGCTGCATATATATTTGGGGCTTCCACTGTCACGTATAGCCTTCTGCACACAAGAATCTCACAATTTAAGCTCTGACAGTATTCCCTCCTTTGGACTTGTGCTATATAATTCATAATCCTTGAATCATGGATGATAGTGTGTGTCTTCCTGTGGGCTTCCTTGATATATCATTTAGATGACTGCTTGTTAAAAACAAACTTTTAAGACCCCAAACACTATTCTTTCTGATAGTCTGGTACCACCTAACATCTTTATCAGACTTAGCTGTAACACCCATGAGATGTTCCTACATATGGGAAAATGTTAATCAGGAACACATTGAAAAAACTAATTGTTATTAGATTGAACTAGCATTAAGTGCAACCCCCAAATCCATTCTTGGATCTATGCTTTTTATCTGCCTCTGACTCACTTAGAGAAATCCTTGTTATTTTATGGGGGGAAATCCTATTGATAATCTCCTTGAAGCATAAGCACCTTCTTTCTCCAGTATCATTGATTAGACCATGGTAATAATTTTAAAACACTATTGAGAAAATGGGATTGAATAAGTGCCGGATAACTTCAAATCACAATGCATGGATTATTGACTTGTAAAGAATAGTCCTTATGTGACTGGATGCTATGTACATAACAGTGCGAACTGGTGGTCAGGCAAAACTCAAAATAATTTTCACTGGAAAACTTAGATACAAGTCTTCCAGAACAATACATATCTTAATACAGCAAGTCATTGAAGCAATAAGCCAATGTTTGTCTACCTACTGACAGTTCAATGACCTTGGCATAGATGTGTTCTTCACACACCATGGAGTTTCAGTATGGGGTATTTAGCTTGATTTGAGGTAGAGCCTAGTTCATCGAATATGGCTCCATGTTGCATACCTCTGGTGTGGCCTTTTGACCATTCAGTGCACCTCAAAGGTGCACCAGTATTCTCTGGCTCATGGCCTGGTTCTGCAGCAGTTATACCAAATCTTGGAACAGGCATACCCGCCCTTTAGGGTCCTTGAAAGTATTGTTAGTCACCTTAAGAAGTTGATGCTCCTCCTTTTACTACCAACAGACATGCACTCTTCTTCTCCAACACATTTATGTTTCCTTTCTTCCCTCCTGATTGATTTTCCAATCAGTGCGCCTCATAACTTTGGGTGTAATGTTCACCAGTCTTCCTGGATTTTGAATGACATCCACTACATGTTCATCCTTCCATCCCTCTTTCTCAAAAACCTGATCCCAGCCGACATGAGGACCTTCAAGATACACACATAAGACAGGATGGTATTTGGTTCTCTGGAAAATCATAGGCTCTTAAGACAAGAAAAGAAAGATTCTTAATAAAACAATCTGCAAAGCTATGCAATTTTTTCCCTACAATATCTCTGATAAGTGTTCATCTAACCCGAGCTCAAATACAGAGCAAAACAGAGAGTTTGCATTCTGAGAAAAATATTAGAAATGCTTTTTATCCTGATCTAGAAGCTCCATATGTTATGTTACTGGACTCTCAATTTCTTTTTTATTATTAAATACTTTTTTGTGGGCTCTTATATCTTTTATCACAATCCATACGTCCATCCATTGTGCCAAGTACATTTGTACATATGCTGCCATCATCATTTTCAAAGCGTTCTCTTCCCACTTGGGCCCTTGATATCAGCTCCCCATTTCTTCCCCCTCCCCTTGCCCTTTCTCCCTCTCCTTGATCAGTTATAGATTATTAGTTTCATATCTTACATCATCCCCATCACCCCCACCCACTTTTCCATTGATCGACCCCTGGAAGGGAGTTATAGGTTGATCCTTGTAGTGGATTTTCCCTGACTCCCCTATCCTCCCTACTGACTACCTACTGACAGTTCAATACCTCCCCTATCCTACAGGTATCACTACTCACATTGTTGACCCTGAGGTGTTTATTGATCCTGGACTCCACGTGTTGTGGACTCTTTTCTGTAACAATGTCCATGTTCTGCTCTAATCCAATTTGTAAGGTAAAATTGAGGTCCTGCAAGTGGGGTGAAGGGTACACCAAAGAACAAGAGGAAAGTTGTGTTTTTCATCAGTGCTATACTACATACAGACTGGATCATCTCTTCCCTAGGATTCCTCTGTGAGGGATTATCCATTTGTCTACAGATGGGCATTGGGTCTCCACTCCATGCCCTCCCCCCAATTCCATTCACATTGACACTGATTGTGATCTGAGTCTTAGATGCCTGATATCTGATTCCAGAAACACCTCATGAACATATAGGCTGGTGTGCTTCTTCCATATGGGCTTTGTAGCTTCTCAGTTAGATGACCCCTCTTGTTTATTATCAAGCCATTAATACCCCAGATCCTATATATTTTGATAGCCAGGCACCATCAGTTTTCTTCACCATTTTGCTTATGTACCCATTTTGCCTTCAATGACCCTACTGGGAAGGTGAGTATCACAGAATGTCGTATTGTTAGAACAAAGTGTTCTAGTGTCGAGGAGTACTTAAATTGAGGCCCAATGTCTATCTACAACCTTAATTCTTAACATATAGATGTATGTATAGTTCTATTCCACTCTTGTTATATAAATTTACATGTATACATGCCTGTATTTAGAACTCTATAAATGTTCTATAAATGTTCTTTCCTCTATTCCATTTTACTATCCTCTTCTCCTCTCCCATCATCATGTTCCAGGTCCATTTGGGTTTAGGAAATCATCGCTGCTACATTGCCCTTGATTAAGCCATGCTAGCTATCCTACACCCTTCTCTCCATTGATTTTAGTTCACTTGTTTTTCCTTTGTAAACTCTTGCTTTCTTGAAGACCACAGGAGATAATTCTCATATATTTACTCCATGACAGTCTTTTAAGTATTTGAAGGTAGTTTTCATGGCCATCTCTTTTTTGCTCCAGTGTTTTTCTTTAATGTTTGTTCAGATAAATGCTATATGCTACCAATTAAGTAAGATGTCACAGTGATCCTGATGAGAGAGCATGAGAACCTAACTTAGGATACTTACAGTGAGAATAAAGAGGAATGGCAGATAGAGTAAAAAACACATTATTGGACATGAAATGGACTTGAAATCCAATTGAAAAGGGAAGACAAAGGGAAGTACATGATAGCACTATAATTGAAATGCATTTACTTCCATAGTAGTGCAATGTATTTCATGTGGAATGCTTTAAAGAAATGGTCAGTAATGAATATGTTTATGTAGTAATACATATGTTTATGTACACCAGAAAATTAGCTGCAAGTATAAATGAGTGAACATGAAGTAAATGTAACTTAGTTTTATAAGCTTGAAATCCTTGGTTGAAGAATTGCTGATGTAATCTCTCTGTAAACCTTCATCCAATTCACAATTAAATGTTAAAAATCCAAACAAACAAAAGTGCAAACTTAGGCATTTGCAGGTCCTAAAACATTTATGGGATCACAAGTGAGTACCAACTTAGTTGGAATAGCAGTTTTACATGGTGGATTTTTAAGATAAAGGCCAAAAAGAGAAATTGGGGTGAATTCTGGAGGCTTTCAACTCTCAGTCAACACAAGGAGACATTGAAATGCTTCTCACAAGTTAATGGTATACTTCAAGTGATGTATGAGGTGGTCTGTTGGTTGAGAAATATTAATGGCAGGGTATTTAATTAGGGGCCTCATGCCATGACTTGAATATTGATAAATAAAATAACTCTAGTTAGATGGAGGAAAACAATTTTTCTATGAATTTGATAACTGGAAATAAAAAGAAAGGTCACAACTGAAGATTTATTTTAAAGGATCATGGCATAGCTATTGAATAAAAATTACTGTAAAAAGGAAAGAATAGAAAACCGAGCACCTAAATTTAGGAACACATCATATTTTCAGGAAATAGGAGAGCTATAAGGTAACAGAGAAGCCAAGTAATGTGAGTAAAACATGTCAGAGCTTATAAAAATGATAATAATATTAATAGTCAAATGATAGTAAAAACAATAGCCAAACTCACTGCTATTGAGTTGATACTGACTCATCGCACCCCTGTTATACAGGACAGAACTGAGTGACTTTCCAAGACTGTAAATCTCTAAGGAAGAAGAAACTCCGTCTTCCTCCTGTGGAGCGGCTGGTGTTTTCAAATTGCAGACCTTGTCACTAGCAATCCTAGGAGTAACCACGACATCACCAGAACTATTAAAATGATCTTATCTATCCTTCGTTGTGCTAGACACCGCACTAAGTATTTTATGAAATAGTGATTCAGACTGGAAAACTGGCAAGGAAGACTTCTTAAACATTCAATGGCCGAAATGTCCGTTGTTGGTTTTGTTGAGCGCCTTGACGCCATTTTGCCTCATTTCTACCTTATGCACAACAGAATGAAACATTGCCGGCACTGTGACACCCTTAGAGTTGTTATGCTTGAGGGTATGACTGCATCCACTGTGTCATTTTACCATATTGAAATTCTTCCTTTGGTCACTGACCCAGTATGATGTCCTTTTTCAGGGCCTGGTCACTGGTAGCAATAGAGCTAAGAAAGGAGACAAAGCCTTGCCATCCTACCTAAGGACACCTTGGCTGTTTGTTCCTATAGCGGTTCACAGTATTTTTATTATTCTCAGCCATCACCATAATTAATATGCACCAATCCTTATTTTGTGTACCATATTCATTGTTCCACTTTCCATTGGATTTCTGAGGCCACTAAAAATAACACTGTTAGGGTCATGCCTACCTTTGTCAAAGTGGCATCTGTGATTTTTAAAACTTTAAAGATGACTTATTCAAAAGATGTTCCAAATGCAATATGTTGTTTCATTTCTTGAGCGCTGCTCTTATAAACACTGCCTGTGTGCTTAAGCAAAATGAAACCCTTGGCAATGTCAATTGTTTCTCCATTTAGTATGCTATTATTTCTCATCCAATTGTGAGGATTTTTGTTTTCTTTACAATGAGTTGTAATATTCATCAAAATTATTTCAAGTCCGTTCAATGAGTAAGACTCTCAACTGTTCATAAGCCTTCCTCTGATTCTAGGGCATTAAGACTAAGTGACAGTGAGTAAATTCCAAACTGTGGTTGCCTCAGTGTGTCAGAATAGATAGTGCTCAGCTGACGCTGTTTTTGAGAGTAGACCATCTAGTCTTTCTCCCAATGTGCCTTTTCAGCAGCTGGTATGTTATCTTATGCGTTACCTTGGGGTTCATCGGTGTTGCTGTGGATGTTTGCCATTGGTTAATTGTCATGTGTGATGACTGCATATGAGCAGTGTAGAATCAACTGGTCTTTAGGATTTTCAAGGCTGTGCCATTTTACAAAGTCAGCAGGCCTACCTCCCATGTGCATTCAAACCCTCAGTCATCAGATCAGTAGTCAGCCTTTAAGTCAGGGATTGGAATTCCTTCAGGGGAATTGAAAAGTTGAATGAACTCAAATAACAGAAACACAAATATACACGTCTACAAAATCAAAAAAAGAAATAAACCCCCAAAAAACCAGCAACAAAAACAAAAACCTGCTATCAAGTCTATTCTAACTTGTATCAACACTGTAGGATTTCCAAAGCTTTGTAAATCTTCATCAGAACAGTCAGTCTCAATTTTCTCCTCTGGAGCACCTACTATGTGCCAGCCTTGCAGGTAGCAGTCAAATGAATGCCAGATAGTAACCCCAGAGCACTTTATGTCCAGGTGTTTCATTATGAAACTTCTTAAAAAGAAATACAAAGAAAACATTCTAAAACACAAAGAAAAATGAAATATATGAAAACTGAATAGTGATTCATACAGTAGTGAATTTCTAACCTGAAAACTGGAAGTCAGAAAAAAATGGCAAACCATTTGTTAAATGCCAAAGCAAAAGAACTGTTAGACAAAAATTAAATTATAAGAGATGATATCTTAAAGGATATTTGAGGAAATAAAGCAGTGCAAAGAGCAAAAGTAAGGGCATATACATTATAATATTTTTCACCTCATAAGTTTTATAAATAATATATGGTGATTCAAATTCAAATTATAATAAATGTGGTGGCTCACGAAAATGACATTTTAACTTGGTGAAGATAAAAGGACACACAGTAGAACTAAAATTTCAACACTTAACTCTAAGTGATAAAATATACATACTAGTAAACAGGGAGGGATAATTCACATATATATTGAAATAACCAGAGACACAATTAATATATTTATAAAGTTATGAATGCTAAAACAAGCTGAGATCCTAGAAAGTATTCAAATATAGCATAAGAAATCAAGAGAGAGAGAAACTAAATCAAGAGAAGAAAAATAGAGGAAAGAAACAAATTATAAAATAGCAGACTTGGAGAGAAAAAAAAGAAAAGAAAAAAAACAGACTTAATCTCTAATATATGAGTAAGCTATTACTTGTATAAGAGTAAAGAGCTACTGAGATTTAGGTCATACTTGTACAAATTTATTCCAAGCAAAATATATTTGAACATGCCTGGGATAGGATCTGTGAGTGGCTGCAGATTTATCCAGTAACCCAACTGGTTTTAGTCGCCTTATGTTGACTTTTGCAAAAAGATCCAATCAAATCAGTGGCTTCACAGGGGATCTGCTAGGTCTGTTAAATTTAAGGCATAAAGATGAAGTCAGAAGATTAGGGTAACTCTTTTGTGAGTTTCAAAGGGGACAGATTTAATAGATTTTCTTTAGAGACATGGGAGGATGACAGGAACTCAGGAGAAAGAAGTTTTAAGAAAATTGAAAACACTACAAGTTATAAAAAGAACTGGAATTTTGTGCTGAGGATATATATATATATATATATCCACATTGCACCTGATCATTATTCTTCATCCTAATATTGCTCTTCAAGTAAGAGGAAATAAAGGAAAGAACCAGGAGGCAACGGACACATTTAGAGGTCTAAATACAGGCATGTACTTATGTAATTGTATTCATATATAAGGAGAGGTGAATAGATCTAGGTACTAATAACTATATATTAAGGATTAAGGTTGCAGATGGATATTGGGTCTTGATTCCAGAACTCTTTCAAAACACTTCATTCAAATAATCCGGCATTCTGTGTTGCTCACCTTCCTGACATGATCAATGCAAGCAAAATTGAGGTATGAGCAAAGGTGGTGAAGAAAGTTGATGGTGCCGGGTATCGAAATATATAGCGTCTGGGGTTGTAAAAGTTTGAAAATAAACAAGCAGCCATCTAGCTGAGATGCAACATAGCCCACATGGAAGAAGCACACCAGCCTATGTGATCATAAGCTGTAGATGGAATCAGGTGTTAGGAATCTAGGAACCAGATAAAAATCATACCCAATGTGAATGGGGGGCATGGAGTGGAGATCCAATGCCCAACTGTAGACAATTGGATATCCCCTTACAGAAGGCTCACAAGGAAGAGATAAGCCAGTCTGTGTGTAGCACTGATGAAACACACAACTTTCCTCTCGTTCTTTGGTGTTTCC
>PVJH01000854.1:196562-255920 GCA_004026705.1 Nesogale talazaci
CCCCTCTACATTGACCTCAATTCTGTTTTACAAATTGGATTAGAGCAGAGCATGCATACTGCTACAGATAAGAGCCCATAATACAGGGAATCCAGGAGAGACAAACCCTTAGGGTCAACAAGGAGAATAGTGATACCTGGTGGATAAAGAGAAGGTGGATGGAAACTGGGGGGGGGGGGGGGCGTAAATAACAAGGATCAACATGTAATCCCCTCCCCAGGGGACAAACAACAGAAAAGTGGGTAAAGGGTTATAGGAGACTGTGTTAGTCCAGGTAGACTAGAGAAACAAATTCATAGACACATATATGAATATAAGGGTAAAGGTTTATAGACATGAGGAATGGAACATTGAGAAAGCATCCCAACCCAGTCCAGTTCAAAGTCATAAGTCCGATATTAGCTCATATGTCCAATACCATTCTATAAAGTCTCCTTCTGACTCATGAAGTCACAGGTCAGTGGGTGCAGAATCCTGGTGCTGGCAGGGGTCTCCCCATAGTTCCTGCCTTCCAGGGCTCAGGGTCCATCAGCAGTATCCAGTGGTGGTAGAAGCAACTCAGTGCTGGCAGGAGTCTCCTCATGGCTTCCCCAGCTTCAGAGGTCTGGTTCCACCAGGGTAAGGCCGTGTGGCTTTTTCTCCAGCTCCTCCAGCTCCTTGGACACTGCCACCTTGTCTTGGCCGTAGCTCGTCATCTAGGAGACTAACTCCCAACAACTGGGGAGATGGCCTCTCTTCTCCACGAGGGAAATATTGCGAGATTTCCCAAAAGTCTCAGGAGAAAGCTATGCCCCCACATAGGCCTCATTGGCTATTCAATGGCTATCTCCAGATTAACAGGCTAGACTCCACCCCTATATCCCAATCAGGAAATTGGCATAACGAATACATGACCGCCACAGGGACGATGTAACGTATGAAAATAATAATTAAAGCTTACTAAAGGTTTATAAAGGAGGGCAACATGGGTGATGGGGGAAATGAGGAGCTGATATAAAGAGCTCAAGTAGAAAGAAAATACTTTGAAAATAATGATGGAAGCATATGTACAAGTGTACTTGACACAATGGATGAATGTATGGATTGTGATAAGAGGTGTACAAGCCCCAATAAAAGTATTTAATAAAAAATATAATATGCTTCTCCAGATTTCTTTTCTTTTCCAAATTCGGAGATCATTTAAAAGAAGCATAATTTGACTTTTTCAAGTGTGCCAAAACTGTCAGGGTTGTTTGTGTGTGTCATTTTAAATTCAAAAGCACAGGAAATGATTGAAGAGATGGTTGTGGTGTTTTCATAAGTGTACAATTTTAAAAGGAGGAAATGTTGATGACACAAGCTACGTATTTTGATATCTTTGCTTAATTTAATAGATTTTATAGTACTTTTTACTTACACTTGTATGGCAAGATAAGATTAACTTTATATATCAGCATTCACCATAATTTTTAGAGCATATTCACTGACTATAGTTTCAGCAGCTTTCAAACTATTAAACGCCTTAATGATCTATTCAGTATTCTTAATGTGTTAAGCATCCAAACAATTAGAAAATATTCAAGTGACAGGTTAGATTCATAACAAATCTTTTTTTAAAAACTACCATTTTATTATTAGACTTATTAGCATATTTTAGTTTACATTCGTCTCAACTTAGGTATGGGTGACAACATCCATATACTTGTATCCTCTAATTGAAAGCAAGAGAGAAAAACATAATTAACCTGACTGTAAGAAGTATACCAATACACTATAATAACAACAATAAATTGCCAAACTATTAATGAGTAGCAAACAAATTACTTCAATTGATTAATTCAATACATATTGTTGAACTTTGAAGGGCCTGGTGACTGCATGATGAAAGTACTTAACTGAAGTATCAGTGGGTCCATCCCACCAGGGACCAGCCTGATGAAAGATGTTGCAGTCTATTCCTGTCAAGATCACCTTCATGACTTTTGACTTCATTTTGATTCATAGGAACCTGACTGGACAAAGTAGAACTTCCTATAGGGTTTTCAAAGCTGAAAATTTTAGGGTGCTCCTTCTTTAAGGAATCTGGTGACATTGTCGGTTAAGAATTGAACTGCTGTTGAAGATCAGCACTTCAAACACACAAGCCTACTCAAAGGAGAAAGCTGAGGCAGGCAGCCTTGTGAACGTTTATTCAAACCCTAATGAACAATTCCTTCCTATACCATGGGGTTGCCATGAGGTACAATTGGCCCAACAGCTATTCAATTGTTTTAAGTACAACAATAGACAATACATGCAATAATAGCCACAACATCCTGTATTTTACATTCTGATGAAGCATATTTCATTCATGATACATAAATTACAAAACAAGATAGCATAAAATTTATAGTTCTGTAGAAAATATACAATAATGGCAGGTCACAAAAGGTATGTATGTATATTAAAGATAAATGAAAAATATATGGAAGATATAAAACTTTAACTGATATTTAAAGAATGATGGGATGCTTTTATCCTGAGGCATATATACTGTTCATCTAAGGATATAGTCTAAATTTATTTGCATCTTTCCACCACATCCACTGCTGTTTAGTGGAGACTTGAATATTGGCTGACAATTTTTCTTCATTGTTCAGACAAATTTTACCAACCAGACATTAAACTGCTTCTGCACATTTTTTTGTTCCTAGCATCATTTCTTATGTTCTTTATTCTCTCCAGAATTTCATGCTTCAAAGTCCAGACCATTTATCTTATTTATTTCAGTTCAATGTCAAAGCATAGAAGAAATAGATCATTTCATGACTTTGAATTTTGTTCTAGAACTGTCCCATTATCCTCTATATGACTACAGGCATCAGAAAAATAAAAAAACCTGGCACTAAAGATAGTCATGGAACAGAAATGAACCATAACCCTAGGCCTTCTTTTGAGGAAGACAGTAAGTTCTCACTTGAAATATATTCTTTCCTAAATGTGCTTCATGCTCACTATCCACTATTTCATAACTCAATTTAATCACATTTTAATTTATATTATCTTGGAACTTCAAGAATGTGCCTTGTTATAGGTTCTGGGTGCCAAATCAAAAAACAGAGCAGAAATCATTTCATCGCCATTTTTACAGACTCATAAGATCATTATGTCAGAGCAGGCTGGAAGAAGTTATCTAGGTCTAGGGGCAACTCCTAGTTTTTTTTTTTCTTACAGAATGATTTGAACCTAACCATATTTTTTTCTAACAGTTGTCTAAGAGACATGAGAAATAAGCCACTAAAAAAATCACTAGCAGTTTGTAAGGAGTTACTAAATTAAAACTTACTAAAAGTTTATTGCTTTCAGGTGCTCTTGACTAAGTTCAAACTTATAGCAATCCTATGGCCAACACACACCCAAAATCCCACTGCCCACTCCTTTGCCATCCTCACAATGGTTATGTCTAAGTCCTTTGTTGCAGCCACTGCATCAATCTATCTCATCCAGTGTCTTCCTCTTTTTCACTGCCTCTACTCTTTACCAAGTATGATGTCCTTTCCAGAGACTGGTCTTGCTTGACAGTATGTGCAATGTATGTCACACTAAGGCTCACCATCTTT
The DNA here is from genome assembly GCA_004026705.1 of Nesogale talazaci. Classification (NCBI taxonomy): domain Eukaryota; kingdom Metazoa; phylum Chordata; class Mammalia; order Afrosoricida; family Tenrecidae; genus Nesogale; species Nesogale talazaci. Next base: position 200,141 of record PVJH01000854.1, read on the forward strand.
ACCTTTAAGAAACATTCAGGCTATACTTCTTCTGAGACAAATCTGTTTGTTCTGTAGGACTTTCAATATTCTTCCCCAACACCTCAATTCAAACACATCAATTCTCCTCCAGTCTTTCTTATTCATTGGTTAACGTTCACATGCATACGAGGCAATTGGAAACACCTTGACTTGGGTCAGGCACATGTTAGTACTCAAAGTAATATCCTTGCTATTCAACACTTTAAAGAGATATTGAAAATTCCAATATTTTCTCTGTTTGTCATGACAGTACCTACTGGCCCAGCTGTGAGGATTTTGTTATCCTTACATTGACTTGTAATCAGTATTGAAGGCTGAAATCCTTGGTCTCCATCCACAAGGGCTTCAAGTCTTTCTCATTAGAACTATCAAAATCAACAGTGAAGATACCATATATACTCGTGTAAAAGCCATGATTTTCAGCGCTTTTCTTTATACAGTTTTTGTGGCAAAAATCAGGTGCCTCAGAAGATACTCAGGTTGGCTTTTACACGAGTGTATGTGGTATGGCAAAATTACAAACTCTCCACAGTTCATTTAATTCCTTCTGGAACCATTGTCATCAATGATCCACCCCCCACTCCTCACTATATTCCTCAAGGAGCCATCAACGCAGTCACTGTCTCCATAGCTCTACTCATTCTGGGTCCACATGTACAAAACACATGTACATGTACATGTACAAAACACAGAAGAAAATGAAACATTAGAAAAACACCACACCACTGAACTCTGCATTACAAGGATAATCACATTCCTGACCTGTGGCTTAATCCATGTAGGGACTCTGAAAATGGATTTGGGGTTTACACCGTTATCTATAGACTTTCGAAGTCCAGTTGTTCACCTGATGCCATGCACTCATTTGGGCGTAGGTATTATCATTCCCAATCCTTGGACCACACAGGCCGGTGTGCTTCTTCCATGTGTACGCAGTTAATACCTCACTCAGATGGCTGCTTATTCAGAGACAAGCCCTTAAAACCCAGATGCTGTGCTTTCTAACGGCTTCTTTACCACACCTTGCTACAGCATCCATGTCTTCAGTGATGGTTTGATGAGGATAAACTTCAAGCAGGGCCACGCAGTAAGTATGCGTTGTTCTCAGATGGAGCTAGAATGAAGTACGAGCCCCAAATCCATTCATATCGCTATGATTTGTATACATCACCTATCTGGTTCACTTTAGAGGCATCACTATCTTTTTATGTTCATGAACATTATAGGTCATCTTCCTAACGTGTAAGGTAATTTTATTGATAAGTTCATTAATTAATTCAGTGATGTAGAATTTAAAATACTATTGAGAAAAGGATATTATCCAATTGCAGGACAGCTATGAACCTCAATACACAAATTGTTGACTTGTACAAATTAAACTCTTAAGTGAATGGACACACACTATTGACACAAAAAATGGGAGTTGTTGATAGAGCAAATCTTCCAATAACATACATTCACAATGAAAGAACCATGCCTAGCAGATTAATACGTAAAGCAAGGACATTAGAATAGTAGGTTCATGATAGCCTTGGGCCAATATGCATTGGGCACCCTCAAGGTAAAAAGCCTGCACCAAAGTTCAACTTGAACCCGTTTGTAAACGTAGTATAGCAGTTCTCTGGTTCGGCAACATTTCGGAGTTTCAGCCTTAAGACGAAGGGTTACAGGTGAGAATGACACAAAACCCATTCAATTTAGTGAAGCTGCTACAACAAGTCCTTTAGTGTGGCTTATGGAGGATGAGGTGCATCTCAAAAGATTAGAGTCTTCACATTTTTATGTCATTGTTTAAGCAATATTTCTCTCCCTTTGTTGAAATTTGTTTTTTGCCTCATGTATATTTTGTGTCACATTGGTTTCAAATATACATAAGACAATTCAAAATTATGACAATGAAAATAAATTATGAATAATTATCATTGGCAATGGAAATAAATGTATCAGAAGCAGACAATTTCTCAAGATAAGAATTTGTTATAAAATCAAATTGTTCAATTTGATTTAAAAACCAAACAAACAACTTCTCAGACTGATAAAATTAGTGAGAAATAGAACCCTGATCTTAATTTTGGAAATGTTATAGTGGATCTGACTTTATAAAATAAACCCTTTTTCTATTTATTTCATTTCACTACTCAATTTAATGGACATGAAATAGGTATGCTCTACATATTAATAGTTCATAACGTCTTTCATTAGCATTTGGGAAATAGGGGAAAATAGATCACTTAACTGCATATTTATATACCCAAGGTAAATTAGAATTAGATTATGAGAATGTGGGGAAATTGATATCATTTTAGGCTTTATAATTCTGTCTGATTTAATATTGTATGAGTCACTGTATTTTTATCTTTGACATTTAATAGCCCAATCGTGTCTCTTGTGATCCTTGGAGATTTCTAGATTTGAGATACTAAAATAGTGAAAATTTACTTTAAAAAATGTGGTAAGTTGATACAAACTCCCTAATGTTTTAGCCTGTCATTTTTATCGCTTTCCTGTCTGAGACATAGAGAATCAACTATGCTGCATTGTCAAAAATTAAATTAAAAAATTAAAACATCAGGGATTCTGAGTGTCTGTTTCCAGTGATGGAACATTTAGTCAATAGCATTTGCTTTTGCCCAGGGAGCCTGTGGTTCCCTGTACTTTGCAGTCATCTCTACATTAAATTATATCTAAAATAGAAAAAAGAACAAATGAAGGGAATGCTTGGCAAAATGAGCTATGCGTTTGGCACATTTTCTCATGTTTTATTCAATCTGATCATCAAGGAAGAATGCACTAAGCATTTCTATGTTTTATCACCACTTACTCTCCTACTACTCCAGCTCTACATCTAATTAACATTTTACTGTCATTTCGACAGAATTGCTGATATTATGATCGATTAATCATGGCAAAATATTTTGGCTATACTTTAAAATAAGATGAATGTAAAATTACTGAATCATTATTTAAATGGACTTCATAAATTTTAAAGAAAAGTAAGAGCATGTGAAACTTGAATAGGAAACATAATATGTAAAAGAAGAAACATAAAATACAAATATAAAATCTATTGACCACTAAGGGCTACTAAAACAAAATATTAACATTGTCCAAACACTATCCAGATTACAATTGTTTCTGGTATAACCAATCAGTCCCAAAGAGAGAAAAAGCACTGATGAACATTTAAAAATGGATTAATGATCATCCCTTCATGTGTTTTACCTTTTTTGGAGGATCTTCAACAAAATTTTACTGGCGTGTAATATCAACTATATCGTCCTACAATTTTCATATTATGCTGGGTCAACTTTTTTGGGATTGTTACAATTATGGATTTCTTCTAGTCAGTTGGCCAAATAGCTTGCTTTCAAATTTCTTGGAAAAAATAAATCCAGAATATTCTTTATATTCAAGAATGGGGAGACTTACATTCACATAGTTTAGACATGCTATCAATAGGAACCAGTCCCTGGCAAAGGACATCATGTTTGGTGAAGTAGAGGGGCAATGTGAAAAAGGAAAATGCTCAACGAGATGAATTGACACAATGGTGGCAAAAAAAGACTCATAGAAGAACGATTGTGAGGCCGTTGCAGGACTGGAGGCTGTTTTGTTCTGATGCACATCAGGTTGCTATGATTTAGAAATGCTTCAATGTCCTTCAACAACAACAAAATGTGTTTTGCACTTATCATCCACAGTGTTTTAATAAAAGAAGTGTAGGTGAAATGAGTCTGTGTCCCTTGCACCCAAAATAAATATTGTTCATCTCAGAAAAAGAACAGCTTGATTGAAATAGTAAACACTACTTCTATTATCATGTTCAATATCCTTTATTAAATTGTGTACACCTATATGAGAATATCTACCACTCGCCTGCCAGTTGGTCATTCTATAGGGGCTTTTATGTTCCTTAACACCAGTATTAAAAATACCCATAGTTACTGTGATACAGTTTCAGCAGTAATTTCAGAATGAGAAGAGCATAGGAAGGACTAGCCAGTCCACTTCTGAGAGATTAGCAACTGAAAACCTTATGAATAGCAGCCAAACAGTGCCAGAAAATGACCCCCTTAGTTTGGAAGAAACTCAAAATATGCCTGGAAAAGTGATGTCTCCTTAAAGACAAGTTGGCCTTAATGATGCAGATACAGTAAAGTTAGAAGACGTTCATTTCCTGATAGGGAACAGCTTGAAATAAGAAGGAACAGCTTTATATATCCACCATTAATTAGCATATGGAATATACAGTGTAAGAATTAGGAAAACTGGAAGTCATAAAAAATAAATGGAACACATAATGACTTACATCCTAGCTATTAGTGAACTATAATTGACTGATAAGAGTCCTTTTGATTTAGACAATCATACGATTTACTATGCTGAAAATGACGAATTGAAGAGGAATGATGTTACATGCATCCTCTTTTCCCATAACAGGTATTGACTTTCCCTTCACCAAAATTGACATCTACTATTTACTCACAATTACGGGGATTTTAGGGAAGTTAACAAACAGGATACTATAAAAATAGGATCACTAAACCTTTAAGATACAGTTATTGGTTCACAGAAGCATCTCTCCTCATTCAGCAGCCAAATCTAAGTCTCTGATCATCAGGTTCTCAGCCAGGTGGTTTCTTAATCCCTAGTCTCCATAGGGCAAGAAGGCCATCCACCACGCTGCCTCAAACTCTCATAGTCTTAGTACTGCTCCTCTGCTCTGTCTCATGATCTCCATGTCTTAAGCTCAGGTCTCCACATAGCACGGTATCTGCTGCCTCGTCTACTTCAGATTTGTTTGTTCTCCTGAAAGTTTATATTGTTGTTATTTTTGCATACCATTAAAATGGTTGATGAACAAGTTCACCTTTAGAAGTCTTCCTTATTTTCTTCAAATGTCAAAATGATGTGACAAAGTCCACAAGGCAGGGCTAATGTTGCTGACTGGCAATGAGTGTGCCAGAGATTGTTAGTAATTGTTCAGAGGAGCTATGATGGTGCCATGGGTTAAGCATTAGCCTGCTTCATATTCACCAGCTAGGCCATAAGAGAAAGAAGAGGCTGTGTCCTCCCGTACAGATTTACAGTCTTATGAATCCCTTTTAGGGTCACTATGAGTTAGAGTTAACTTCATGGTAGTGGCTTATTATGGTAGGAAGGGCTCAAACTCAGCTTAAATTTTTACTGAGGAAGGTCATCATGTTTCATAAAGTGGAGCAAGAGTAAAAAAGAGGAAGGTTGTTGACAAGATGAATTGACACTGGCTGCAACGATTGGCATCAAACATAACAATTGTGAAGAGAGCGCAGGACTGGACAGATTTGCATTCAGTCATACATAGAGTCACGATGAATTGGAACCAAGTCCATAGCATCTAACAACAAATGTTTACATGGAAGATTAAGATGTGCTTTGGTATTTACAGTTAACTCATTTACATGAGGAAGCTGAGAGGTGAATGAGGGGGGAAACGATTAGGTTCAATGCATTTGAATTATGTTGCATTACAAGAAATATTGAAATTACCCAAGAATAAACAAATTTGACTTGGAAGGAAGACATCCCAAATTCTTCTTAAGTGAAATGATGGCAAAATGTTGTCTAATGTATTTTTCCATCACAAGGAATAGAAGAGCCATTCAGGGCACAGTATGGCACTGAGGAAACATACAACTTTCCTATATTTCTGTAATGCTTCTTCCCACCCACTATCATGACTTCAATTCTACCTTGCAAAATGTAGACCATAATATGTACACTCCCACAACAAGAGAATCCAAGACAAATAAACTCCTCAGGACCGACAATGAGAATAAATATACCAGAAGAGCCAGGGGAATACGGGGGAAGAAAGGGGAAAATGATAACAACAGAAAAGTGTGTGAAGGGAGACAGTGGGAAATGTAAGCTATGAAAATAGTAACTTAGGCTGAGCCCAGGTGGTGTAGTGGTTGCGTGCAGGACTGCGGCACACAGGGTTGGCAGTTCAAATCCAGCAGCAGCTCTCCAGGAGCAAGATTGGGTCTCCTACTCCCACCAGGGCAGTGAAGCCACACAAAAAAAGAAAATAGTAATTTATAATTTATCGTGAGTGTTCATGAAGAAGGGTTAAGGAAATACCCAATGAAGGTATTTAATAAAATACACATGAGAATTCGATTCCTGTTTGATCATTACTCAGGAGCAAAAGTTAAAACTTTCCCTTTTCCCTTTGTTGAAGAGGTCTTTTGGGGTGATTACTTATTCCTCCCAATTTCTACTTATTAATATGTAATATGGGGTAGCACACAGTCATGACTGTTAGCAGGAAAATTGGGAGGACAGACCTCCAAGTGGAGGAGGGAAAAGACTAAAAATACTTTCAAAGACACTCAATGAGGGAGTATTCATAGTAATATTCACTGAGTAAGCCACGTGGACCTGAGTTACTGGGCACAACGTGGGAACCCCAGGGAACTCTCATAGAACATTGAGGTATTGCATCCTGGATCTTCAAGGTGCACACTATTTGTCAAAGGCTGCGATAGTAAGACCTCTTGTGGAAATTCCAATAGGTGAGATGAATTCTATCACAAGCACACTTGTAACCTGAAGACATGGGTTTTGAAAGTTTATGGTGTTTGATGATGCAGAAGACAGCTAAACCAAGATCATTGAATTTTCACTATATAAGCAGTCATGTACTTACTATATCAATACCTGATATGCTATATTCAGAAATATATTATTCCAGGAAAACTGTGATGATATTCTCAGTGAATATGATTACAAATTTCCCTGGCAATCATCTGGCGTTGTTTGTGTAAATAGCATCCAACCATGAAATAATTGATTCAGTACAAGGGAGTTATTCAGGCATTGCAATATGGAATCAGTTTACATTGACCCAATTACCCATCTCTCAGCAGTATTTTTTAAAAAATCAGTACCAGTGCTAATCAATGAAAATATTGAGGGAAGATATTTATGCCTCATGGAGATGATAAATAAAACTTATTAACACAAATTAACAAGGAGGTCTCTAAAGGAAACCCAAGATGAAGACAGAGTAAAAGCGTAGATGGTTTGGGGGCTCACACTAAATCCTAGTTCCAATTTGAAAACAATTAGTTCTTACATCATGGCACCACTTATTCCTCAACCTCTAGAAGAGAAAACAGAAGATATGGGTGCTATAGCAAAGTGACATGAAGAAATTAGGTGGCACCTGTTTATCAGGTAAAATAGCATCTTGGACAATATTAGAACACTTGGACTACTGGAATAAGACAAAACAAAGAAGTCAACAGCAAAAACAGTGGGGGAGTACTTAGCGGAAAATTTACCCAAGTTAATAAATGAAAATCAGACAATCATTCAGGAGGCTGAGAGAACACTAACCAGATGGTACAGTGAAGAAAACAAAGGCAAACAGTTGGATGATAAATAGCTTTCTATTGCAAGAGGAAACGGTATTGACCCAGAAGAGATGAAATCAGAAAGTTTCTAAAAGCCAATGAGAATGAAAATATGATGTACCAAAACCTCTGGGACACAGAAAAGGAATTTATCAGAGGAAGTTTGATAGCAATACATGCACACATCAAAAAGGAAGCCAGACTTATGGATGGTATGCTGGCACAAAAGATACACCAATTAGAGCCAGATAAGCAAGACAATCCTACTAATAGCAAAAAGGAAAGGAAAACATAGGGCTTAGATACAGGAGAGGGAAAAGAAGAAAACTATGGAAAACATTAATGCAGTGAAAAGTTGGTTCTTTGAAAGGATTAACTGAATTAATAGAACACTGGCAAACCTAATCAAAGAAAGGAAGAAAAATTTCAATGGCAAGGATGAGGGATGAAACAGGGGATGTTACAACAGACCCTAATGAAATCATGAGGACAATTACACAGTACTAAGAAGGTTATACTCTAATGAATTCAAAAACTTGGAAGACATGGACAATACTTGGAAAAGCAACACATCCCTAGACTATACCAGATAGATGTCAAGAATCTCAACAGACTCATAGAAATAGAAGAAACAAACAAGGCTCTCAAGGGTTTAATAACCAAAAATTCAGGGAAGAAATGACACCAATCCTACAAACACTCGTCCAGAACATAAAAAATGACAGAGGGAAACTTCCAAACTCTTCTTTTGAATTAGTATAAATCTGATGCCTAGAGCTGACAAGGATCTCCCTAGAATAGAGAACTATTGACCAATATCCCTAATGAACACCAATGCATACATCCTTAACAAAATACTGGTGAATAGAATACAAAAGCATATAAAACACATAATTCGCCATGACCAAGTGAAATTCATGGCAGGGAGCAGGGATGGTTCAACATAGGAGAGACCATTAGTATTATTTGCCACATTGACATTAAAATTATAAGAACCACAAGATAATATCAATAGATGAGGAAAAGCATTCAACAACATACAACACCCATTCCTGTTTAAGGTACTCAAGAAGATAGGAATGCAAGGAAAATTCCACAATATTATACAAAGTATAAGACAAAAACAATTCCACTGAAAACATGAACCAGACAAGAATGCCACTTGGCCCCACTCCTATTTTACATTGTACTGGACGTCCTAGATGACAACATGACAAAGAAAACACATTAAAGGTATTGGTCTGGTGAAGGAAGAGGCAAAACCATCATTATTCACAGACAATACGATTTTATTTATTGAAAATTTCTGAAACTCCAGAAGTTAAGTGTTGGAAACTATAAAGGAATATGGCAGAGTGAGAGGATACAAGATCAACAGACAGGTTTCTATCGCCTTGTTATATTCCTAAGACAAGATCACAGAAGAGGTGATTAAAAAGGAAGTATCCTTTAAAATAGCCAACTCTAGTTGAGATATCTCAGGATATGTTAAAAAAAAAAGCAAAAGGCTAGCATGAGAAAAATTACAAAACTCTATTACAAGAAAACAAAAGTAACCTCAACAAATGCAAGACTATCCCATGGTTGTGGATTGGAAGACTCAATATAATAAGCATGCCAGTTCTTCCAAAGGCACTATATAAGTTTAATGCTATCCAATATGAATATCATCATCCTTCTTCAAAGAATTGGAAAAACTATTTCCAACTTCATATAGAGAGGGATGAAGCACAGAATTAGCAGAGAACTCTAGAAGAAGGACAAAGTAGAAGGGCTTGCTCTATCCGAGTTTAGCACATATTATACAGCCACAGTGGTAAAAAAAATAGTGTGATCCTGGTATATAACAATAGATATTGAGACCAATAGAAAAGGGCTGAAAATCCAGAAATAAAAACATCAGCATACACCCAGCTAATTTTTATAAGGATCCCCAAAATATCAAACATGGGTACCCTCTCCAATATGTGGTGCTGGAAAAAGTGGATATCTACCTTCACAAGTAAGACCCTTACCACACTTCATGCACAAGATTAAACTCAAGAACTTGAGGTAAAACTCAAAACTATTAAGACCATTAATGTGTGAATTGAGACAAACCTGAGAACCTTGGCATAGGGAATACATAGGATATTGGATATAGGGAAGGGTACAAATACAGAGGAAGCACAAATTGAAAAGTGAGATATACTGAAGATAAAACACTTGTGTACATCAAAAGATTTCACCAAGAGAGTATTAAGAGAACCCATGCACTGGGAAAACATCTTTAGCAATGACACCTCAGACAAAGGCCTTAATACTATGTACTTACTACAATACTTACGACTTACCATATACTTACTACAATACTTTGCAGGCTTACATTAAGAAAAAAATGAACTGTCCACTAAGGAGGTGGGCAAAAACCTGAATAGAAGTTTCACAAGGGCACATATCTGAATGTCTAATAAACATATGTGAAAATGTTATTGATCATTAGCAATAAGAGAAATACAAATTACAAAAGCTATGAGAAAATCAGAGAGTAACAAGTGTTGGAGTGGTTGTGATGAGACAGGAACTCTCATTCACTGCTGGTGGACCTGTAGATTTGTACATCCATTATGGAAATTGATTTGGAGGTATCTAAAACAGATGAAAATTGAGCTGTTATATGACCCAGCAATCCCCCTACTGGGCATATACCCAGAAGAGGCAAGAAACAAACCATGGCCAGACATTAGTGTTCTAATGTTTATTGTGGCACAGTTCAAAATTGTAAGGATTTGAAAACAACCCAAATTTCCATTAACAAGTGAATGGATTGAAAAACTCTGGTAAATACATACAATGGAATACTATGCATCTCTGAAAAGCAGTGATAAAACACATTGCCACATGGGAAGTACTGGAAGAAATCATGCTAAGTAAAATAAGTCAACCACAAAAGGGCAAGTACAACAAAAGTCCACTGAGAAAAGCTTTTTAAAAATGGGGCATAAAGGAAAAGCTACTATATACATACATTCATGGGGTGAGGTGCAGGTACTATGACAGGAGCCGAACCCAAGAAAGGATATATACTGTAGCCAACTAAACAATAGGGAGAAATAAAGAGGAAACCAACAAAAAGACCTGGGTAGGAGATGAACAAAGCACTAACAGATCCAAAGGGAGGGTATTATTTATATCCACAGGAGAGGGAGAGAGAGATAGAGCTTCAAGCCAACAGGCCAAGACATGAATACAGCATACTAGCATGTACCAGGGAACTAAAAGAGAGGTCTGTGGGGTCTACCCCAATCCCAACTAAGTGGTCACCCCACCTCTGCAGAGGAATGTACTGAAGATACAGCTTGGGGAGAGTAGCATGACTGATTAGAACACACAGGGGAAATGAAAAGGGCTGAAGATGAAGGGGAACACATGCTGGCTCAGCAAACCTTGAGGAAAATGTCTGCTCAGACAAGACACAGCACAGAGAGAACCATAGGGCAGGTTCCACTATGAGACAAGACAGCCCTCACTGAAACATAGTGCTATGAAAGCAACACTGGAGACACAATGGGGACATTGTGCCAAATCTGACTTTGTTAGTCCAGGTAGACTAGAGGAACAAATTTCATAGACACGCATATGGATATAAGGAAAGGGTTCATATACAAAAAATGGAACATTGAGAAAGCACCCCAACCCAGTCTAGTTCAAAGTCATAAGTCCAATATTAGGACATATGCCCAACACCAGTCTATAATGTCTCTTTCCGACTCACGAAGTCACAGGTCAGTGGGTGCAGAATCCCGGCGCTGGCAAGCGTCTCCCCATGGCTTCTCGCTTCCAGGGTTCAGGGTTGATCAACAACACCAGTGGTGGTAAAGGCAACTCATCGCTGGCAGGGGTCTCCATGTGGCCTCTCCACCTTCAGAGGTCTGGCTCCATCAGGGCCAAGCCATGTGGCTTCTCTGGATCCTCAGACTTGTCTTGTCCATCATTCATAGTCTTTTAGACTAACTCCCAACAACTGGGAAAGATAGCTTCTCATCTTTACAAGGGAAATATCACGAGATTTCCTAGAAGTCTCAGGAGAAAGCCATACCCACACAGAGGCCTCATTGGCTACTCAATGGCTATCTCCAGATTAACAGGCTAGACTCCACCCCTACATTTCAATCAAAAGATTAACATAAACACATGACATTATAGACTGGTGTTGGGCTTATGTGCTAATACAGGAATTATGACTTTGAACTGAACTGGGTTGGGATGCTTTCTCAGTGTTCCATACTTTTGTATGTGAACCCTTTCCTTATATCAATATGCGTGTCTATGAAATTTGTTCTTCTAGTCTACCCGGACTAACACACTGACCCCATCACACTCTGGCGAAACACTAAAGGCATGCAACAGAGCAGCAAGGGGAGCAAAGAAAGTGATGAAATCCCTGGAGAATACCAAAATCACACTTTGGAGACAGAGCATGGTGCCATATCGGACTCCATTGGAAAACACTTGAAAAGACCAACAAACAAATTTTGAAATATTTATAGACTTCAATTTTTGTCAATGCTTTTATTTGTGCTGTTGTTACTTTGTTTTTGTTTTGCTGCTGTTGTTATTGCTTTGTTGGTTTTTACTTCTCTGTTGTTTTCTTTGGCTTTGCCTGGTCTTTGTGCTTATTAATGTTTCTGCATGTTTCTCTAGATAAGCTAGGTGGGATAAACAATTTGGAAATGAAAAGAATGGGATCAATGGTTTTAGGGTGTATGGGAGAAGGCAGGGTGGCAGAAAGGAAGGGAGATGGAAAACCAACCCAGAGAAAAGGGAATAAGTGAACCAAAACCAATGGAGAGAATGGCATAGGATGTCTAGTTGGGTTTAAGGAAGAGCAATGTAGCAGCTAAGAATTACAAAACCTGAATTACTAAGCCTTGTATGATGGTGGGACACCATGAAAGGAGGAAAGGACCAGGAGACAAAGGACGTTTATAGAGGTCTAAACAAAGGCATGCACATAAGTAAATATATTTATATTTGAGGATGGAGAAATAGATCTATGTGCTAAGGTAGCAGATGGACTTTAGGCCTGGACTCAAGTATTCCCTTAGCACTAGAACACTTTGTTCTAATAATCTGATATTCTGTGATGACCGCCTTCCCGACATGATCACTGAAGACCAAGTCGGTGCATAAGCAAAGGTAGTAAAGTAAGTTGATTGTGCCCAGTTATCAAAATATATAGCATCAGAGGTCTTAAAGGCTTAAAGATACATAAGCAAGCAGCCAACTCGTTGAGAAGCAACAAAGTCTACATGGGAGAAGCACACCAGCCTGTGTAATCAGGAGGTGTCAATGGGATCAGGTATCAGGCATTTAAGACCCAGAACAAAATCATACCCAATAGGAATGGTGGGGGTGTGGAGTGAAGAATTATAGCCGATCTATAGACAATTGGACATTCCCTGACAGAAGTGTCACAAGGAGGAGATGAGATGGTCAGGGTGTACTATAACACCAATGAAACACACATCTTTCCTCTAATCCTTTGGTGCTTCCTTCCTCAACCCTCATGACCTCAATTCTACTTTACAAATTGAATTAGACCAGAGCATGCACCCTGCTACAGTTGAGATGCCCAAACATAAGAAATCCAGGATAGATAAACTCCTTAGTGCCAATAAGGACAGTGGAGATATCAGGAGGATTAGGGGAGGGTGGGAACGGACAAGGAGAATCAATCATACGAATCAATGTATAACCCCTTTCCCATGGGGATGAACAATGGAAAAGTGGGTGTAGGGTGACTGAGGGTGGTGTAATATATGAAAAGAATTATTTATAACTTATCAAGAGCTCATGAGGGAAGGTAGGCATGAGAGGGAAAGGGAAAAATGAAGAGCTCATATCAAGGGCTGAAGTAGAAAAAAATGCTTTGAAAATGATGATGGTAGCATGTGCACAAATGTGCTTGACATAATGGATGGATATATGGATTGTGATAAAAAAATTAAGAGCCCCCAATAAAAATATTTAATAATAAAAAATGGAATCTGGGGTCAAAAATGCTTGCCAAAAAGTAGTCATCTAAGTAAGATATCAAATAAATTCTCATAGAAGAAATACAGCAGTATCAAAGCCAAAAGATTGCAAATCATGTAATTACAAGCAAAAGGAGGGAACCATATCAGAGCCTAATTTGAGATTCTGGTCTGCAGAAGGCTAGGGATGACAGTAGGAATCCAAGGTGAATTTTTCAGAACCACATAGAAAATAATTATCTAAGCATTTTCCTTTATACATATAGAGGGATGCGAATAAAATGAAAATAAAACAGAGCACATTGGAAAGATTCTTTTAGGAGATGAAAATGATAAACCTGACTTTAACAGTGAATTTTCCTTCATTGGTGCATGTTGGGACTGTTATCATTTTTAACATTTTCTGTGTTTTTTTCATATTAGGGTTTATCTCAGATGAAATCTGTCATTGGGGGTGACCTTCTTGTGGAAGTCATATGCTTATATTAACTTCATGATTGAGATGTAGGGGTGGAGTCTACCCTATTAATCTGGAGATAGCCATTGAGTCGAAAATGAAGCCTCCGTGTGGGCATGGCTTTCTCCTGAGACTTCTGGGAAATCTCACAATATTTCCCTCGTGAAGATGAGAAGCTATCTTCCCAGTTGTTGGGAGATAGTCTCAGAGAAAACTAACGACAGACAGACAAGATGCCAGCATCCAAGGAGGAGGAGAAGCCACACAGCCTTACCGTGATGAAAGCAGACCTTTGAAGCTGGAGAGGCCATGTGGAGCCATGCCAGCGCTGAGTTGCTTCTGTCACCACTGGATGCTGTTGATGGACCCTGAGCCCTGGAAGTGAGGAGCCCTGAGGAGATTCCTGCTGGCCCCAGGAATCTGCACCCATTGCCAGTGACTTCGTGAGTCAGAAGGGAACTTTATAGACTGATCTGGGGCAAATGGGCTAATATCGGACTTATGACTTTGAACTGGACTGGGCTGGGGTGCTTTCTCAATGCCGCATTCCTCTTGTATCCATATGTGTGTCTATGACTTTATTTCTCTAGTCTACCCGGACTAACACATTTCTTGTTTTTTTTTTTTTCTGTATGCTTCTCTGTTTTTCAGTATATGAAACACAAGGTTTGTCATCCTATAGAGACAGCAAGCAGAATAAGGGTTTCTGGGGGCTAAAGTGGGAGTGGAGTTGGGGATAAAGGGAGCTGTGATCAAGAAGGAAGAGAATGTTTTGAAACTGCTTGTGATAAAATTGGTACAAATACTGCTGGATATGATTGCACTGTGGAATGATATGATATCAGTATTAGTTCCCAATAAAATGGTTTTGTGGAAGAAAAAAAAGTGGTTTGTGGGGAAAATTCACCAGGATCTAGTGGGATTCAGTCCAGGGAAGCAGCAGTGGTCCAACATTCCAAAAAACACAGAAAACAAGACAAAGAATAAAAACCACAAATTATTTCAGTAGATGCAGAAAAGGCAACACCCCGCTTTTGAAAAAATATATACTCAATGAAATAGAAATAGAAGGGAAATTCTTTAATATAATAAAAGCCAAATATGAAAAACTAACAGCCAACATCAAGTTGAATGGGTGTTTGCAGGTGGGGGTGGGGGTTGGGGATCGGTACAGAACTGGTGTGTCAACAATACCAAATCTAGGGATTCCCATTCCTCCTCTTCCCCCTGACCTCGGCCCCCTGAGAGAGTGGAACTAGGCTTCATTATGGGTGGTTTCTCAGTTTGTGGTGTTTAATGCTGGAAAAGGGCAGAGGGCAAAACCAGCCGTCTTTGCAGGGCATGTTTTCAGGCAGCCATTGACTGGTGTGGCAGCGGCACGCATGTGTGCAGTCAGCCTCCCTTTGGTGGTCCAATGTGTCTCCTTAGACTCAGCACACATCAGTGTCCCGGTAGTTGGGGATGGCGATGCTGTTAGCGATGAAGCATGTTTGAGTAAGGACGGGGTCCCAGGTGCTCTCTCTGCTCCCAGAAGTGAAACTTCAGGCTGCTAGAGCATTATATCCTGGTTGCCAGTAACTGGTAGTTCAAACTGTACACCATCACGGAGGGTGCCCGCGATGGACAGCACATTCACACCCAGCAAAGACTTGATGAATCTTTTTGTGTGTCCAGTTAACTTTGACTCTGTTACCTTTCTTCCTTCAACGTCAGAATACCCACTTGTTTGTAGCAACTGTGGTCCAAAGCTCACTTATTGGTCGGCTTGGAGGGAGAACACAGTACCTTTGGGATTCTTCCCTTGTAAATATGCCTCTTCTGGATGTGAAAGAACTCTACCACATACAGAAAATGCATCCCATGAAGAGGTCTGTGGGTTGAGGCTTTAGTCTTGTCCATTTTCTGGTATTTCCTGTACATGGAAAGGTCCTGTGTATGCTGCTATGCCCCATCTGATATGTCATCGAACACCCATGATCTAAGGGAAGAGATGCAGTTTTCCTTGCATTTATCTTCCTGGTGTTATTGACTGGGTGATTATACAGTCCTATTTTGGTGTTGACCTAATGATAGTATTACAAAACTGGAACGATTTGACTGCAATGAGTCGTTATCTGCAATGCAGTGCAAATAGGAACATGCGAGCAAGCAGGACATTTTATATATCCATTAGCTAAATGGATTTTGGTGGTGTTGGGTTTGGGAAGCTCCAACTCAATGTCTTGATGAGAGAACTGCAACAGCTGTATGACTAAGGACTACCTAGGCTTTGATGCCAGCATTATGCAACTTTTTGCAGAAAATGACAATCTAACCATAAACGTCACTATTTCCAGGTGTTAAACGTGCTAATCATATATGATATGGTCAGTGTTTTTAAGTCACTGCATTTAATTTTTGCAGAGAATAAGGCACCTCGTAGCCCGCCAGATTGAAACTGATTTGGTAGGTGGAAGCTAGATATATGAAGGTAAATAAATGAAAGGTTTTTAATGCAAGAAATGATTGCATATAGCAATGCTAATATATTTTAAAGTAAGTCAACCATAAACCACTGAAAAACAATATGAATGATTCTATAGGAGGCATTGTAAAATAGTTTTGGATTTCTGTTTATTGCAGATCGAATATATCATTGGAATATTTTAAAAAACACAATTTTTCATGCATGTGTGTGTGTTGTGTTTTCCTCTACATTTAACAGACAAGCCATTTGGTGTGGTCTTGGACTTCTGCTTTTCAAGCCTTTGTAAGCCACTACAGAGTGCTACTGCTTTAGTTTTAGGGGCTTTTTTTAGTTTAAGGAATGGGGAGTAGGTGCTGATTTTATATACATGTCAAATAAGTGTTGATTTTATTCCATTCAGTTTCACATTAAATAAATAATATGAACTTTCTGTTACTCAAGTTTAGAAGAGGATATCAATAATGGTTGTACAATACAAAGAGTGTCATCAGTGGCATGGAATGATACGTGTAGAAATTTTTGAATTGGAGATTGTGTTGCTGCACATATTTTTGTCATAATTAAAATACATATTTACATGAAAATCAATGAATACCAGGAAGAAGGAAATGTTCTAAAATTGACTATTGTAATGATTATGCAACTCTTTTTATTATGACTGGACTATTGAATTTTAGGGTATGTGAATTGCCAATAAAACTATTGAAAACACATTTTATAAAACCAATATATATAGGGAATCTAAGGGGAGAATGCACTTGATTATGTGGTCTTGTGTAAATGCATAGGATGTTTCTTCTCAATGCTCAATCAGTCATGCCATGCCAATAGCCTATGATGACTTCAAATGACTATGATGACCAACATTACAGGGAACATAATATCTTCCAAGGGCCATACCAGAAGGTTTTGACATGGAAGACTGACTCAGTGAACTGGATCTCACCTCAAAGCTACCTGTAGACCTTAGTCTTAGAGCTGAAAATCTCCAATGGGAAAGGAAACCAAGAGAGGCAAACTCAAGAATGTGGAAATGGCCCAAACTGAACTTTGTTTGAGACCACTAGTTTGGAAGACACCCAATGAACAGTGGCATGGAACCACCATATATTAGTGCCTCAGTACTTTCCTTGCCAGCATGTAACAGGTGTTAATCTGATAGGCAAGGATCTGCTCTTGTAATGAATGTTGCAGAAAAATTTCCTCTAGCACTAACTCCAAAGCTCAATGTAAACAGAGTTCAAACACTTAAGAAATCTCTGCACATATTAGCAACTCATGGATTACAGGTTATATTTGTATTATCCTCACATAAACTCTTCATCTTAACATTACCACAAATATATGATTGGGTGAATTATGTGTTAGGATTGCAATCTCTTTATAACTCTGTGAGATGATCAACGTTTTCATTTTTGCTTTGCTTATACATTTCTTTGCTGTTGCTGTTGATGTTGCTGTTGATGTTGTTGTTGAAAAACATGAAAGCTAAGTAAACCAGAGTCTTTCATAACCCATGGACAAGCAGGTGGAGTCTGAGCACCCACTTAGTTCTAGCTCCACTTGAAGAAGAGACCTACTCAATTCTTGCCTTTGAGAAGAGCTCACAGACTAAGGGTGCTATAGCAAAGTGTGGTGTAGAAAGCAAAAGGTCCCCGGCTATCAATGGGAAGTGGTCTGGGGCCTTAAAAGCTTGCATTCAAATAAACAGCTATCTAAGTGAGGCATCAATGAAGTATGCATCAAGGAAGCACACCAATTTGTGTGATCCAAAGATGATGATGACAAAATATAAATATGATGAAGGAAAAACGTATCAGAGCTTAAACTGTTAACAAGCAATTTATAATTATAGAGGACAGAGGAAGCCCCAAAATTCATCTGCATATTATCCAATAAGATACTCTGATTACCGCTTGTCACCGACCCCCATGTGAAGTCCCCAGCCACCCTCTCTCTTGGGTCTCTGGGAGCCTTAAAGGCTGGAGCTCACTGAGGCATAACAGAGTCTTCATAGTTTTACCCCCTTGTCTGACCCGCTCTCCCCACCTTCTTTCAAGAACAAAGTTCCAGGGGTGACTAGATAGAGACTCCCATATAATACAACCAGGGAATCCATGCCCTGTAAAGCAGGTGTGCTACTTGGACTCTGGGCAAGTCATGAATTTCTTAGTTTTTTTTTCCATTTTCTTTTCAAAAATCCCCAATCCTCTTTTTCTGTCTGAGGAACTAGAATTCAGCATTCCATGATTTCTTGATGGCTCCCCCTAGATGTCTGGATGAAGCTGGGACATTCATTACTCAGCAGACCCTCCTCTTGATTAGAAGTGCCCTCCACTTGAGCTTCCACACTAACAGCCTAGTTCTATCCTGCAATCCAGCATGAACAGTATTGTGCACTGCCAATCCATCCATTGCTCTAAGCTCAGAGCACTTTATAGAAAACCTGTAGGAATGAAGTAATTAGAACAACTCTGAAAGGTGAAAGACCAAAATTTCCACACAAGAATCCAATATCTACAATGCAATTCATCAAACTTGAAGGAGAAATAAGTGTGTTCTGAAAAATGAAAATGTTTAGAAAATTCATAAGAATGATACTGCATATAAAAACTAGTATCCAGTCCATTAAGGTCAGAAATCCAACAACTGGAACAACCAAATATGAGATCACCACTGGGTGTAACACCACTCAGAAATCAACACACTGAAAATGGTACCCCCAAAAATACAGATCAGGAAAAAAAAGGCATGAACTCTCTCTCTCTCTCTCTCTCTCTCTCTCTCTCTCTCTCACACACACACACACACACACACACACACACACACCCTGACAAATACACATGCACATGCACGCACCAAAAAGTGAGATGGTGAGAAAGGAAATATCTATCACAAGTAATACAAGGAGTGCAAATGTAATCTGAATTTACAATTAATTATATTGAATGCCAGTGGACTAACCTCACCAATCAAAGACAACAAGTAACAGAATGGGTTAAGAAGCAAAATTCCATAATCCACTGCCTTCAGGAGATACTCCTCAAACTCACAAAATAAAAATAGACATGAAAATCAAAGGGTGATAAAAATTAACAATCTAATCACAATTTAAAGAAGGGGTGCCATATTAATCTTTGACGGAATAGATATCAAAGTAAACAACATAGCAAGAGACACAAATGTGCATGACATAATACTCAAGTGAACAGTAAGCCCAGAACCATAATAAACATATATGTGCCCAACAAAAGAACCTCGAAATTCATCAACCATATTCTCAAAGAGATGAAAAGGGAAATCACTAGAACAATGAGTAGAAGGGTTTAATACACCTCTTTTAAGGTAATATAGATCAACAGAGATTGGAAATTCAGTAAAGAAACTGAAGAGCTGAATAGCACAATTGAGCAACTTCTATATCTTCAGAATTCTTTAACCAACAGCAAAAATATATATACAATCTTCTTCAATGCACTTGGCTCATATTCTAAGATAGACACGCTAGACTATCTTGTTTAACAAATTTTTGCTTGTTTGTTTGTTTTTGGGGGGCATCACTGCCCTCTGGTGGTCGTGGGAGCTACCCAGCCTTGCTGCTGCTCAATTTGAACCAAACCAGTGGGCTGCAGTCCTGCACTCAACAACTATGCCACCAGGGCTCAGCCAAAGTTGAACAAATTTAAATTCAAACACACAGAGACCGTCCAAACCATATTCTCAGACCACAGAACCATAAAATTGGAAATCAACAATAGAAAGATTAAAAAAAATACTTGGAGACTGAACAGCATGCTATTCAAAAAAGACAGGATATTAGACCCCATACAAGATGAAATTTGGAAGTTCCTGGAGACAAATGAGAATGATAGCACAATATATCAAACCTTATGGGCCTCAGCAAAAGCAGCTATTAGAGGTCAATTTGTAGGAATTAATGCACACTTGAAAACATAGGAATCATATTCAAGAGCTTCACACAATACCCTCAGCAACTAGAACAGAATCAGTGGCATAAACTCTCCAACAGGAAAATAAAGAAATAAAATTAAGAGCAGAAATAAATGAACTGGAAAACAGAAAAAAAGTGGAAAAAATCATAATAGCAAGAATATGATTCTTTGAAAGGATCAACAAAATGGCAAACTGCTAGAAAAATTAAAGAAAGTGCAGACACCAATATCTAGAATTAGGGCTGAAACAGGTAGCATCACAACAGATCCAAATGAAATAAAAAAATAATAGTGCAATATTAGAAAAGTCTGTATTCCAACAAATTCAATAATCTAGATAACATGGATGAAGACTTAGAAAAACACTCTTTCCACATCAATGCATATGGACATTAATAATTTGAACAGACTCATAGCAAAAGAAGAAATAGACAAGGTTATCAAGAAATTCCCAACAACAAAAAGGCCTTGACCAGATGGCTTCATAAAACAATTCTACCAAGTATCCACAAAAGAGCTTACATCAAGTCTATACAATCCATTCCCACGTAAAGTAAGGGAAAGCAAACTCCCAAGCACATCTATGAAGCCAGCATAACCCTCATACCAAAATCAGGCAAAGACTCTACAATGATAAAAACTACAGATCAATATACCTCATGAACATAGACGGAAAATTTTCAACCTAATCTTGGCTAATTGAACCCAATGCCATATCAAAAAAAAATACGTCATGACCAAGTAGAATTCATGTCAGAGATGCAAGAAGGATTTAACATTTCAAAAACAATTAGGTAAGCCACTACATAAGCAGGGGCAGGGAATAAAATGAAAAATCCTCAATACACTAAAGGCCATATATGAAAACCCAATAGTCCATATTCCACTCAACGGAGAAAAACTGAAGACATTTGCACTGAATAAGGGAACCCAACAGGGATGTCCGTTCTCACCACTCTTATTCAACACTGTGCTGGACAACCTTTCCAGAAATATAAGACAGCAGCATGAAATTTAAGGAGTACAATGGGACAAAGAAGTGAGACTTAAGTTATTTGCAGACTAAATGATTTTATATAGAGACAGTCCTAGCATATTCATATTAGGATTGTTAGAAACAATTGAGAATTTTAGTTCAGTAGCAGGATATAAGATTGGCAAGAAGAACTCTATTGGATTCCTATATACCAGCGATGAGAATTTCAAAAAAAGATATCAAGAAAACAATACCATTCACAAATCTGAAATACTTTGAAATAAACATATAAAAATATCAAATGACCTGCACATTATTACAAGAAAGCAAAAGAAGGATGCCCTGTGATTGTGGATCGGAATTCTCAATATTGTGAAAGTATCAATACTACATCAAGCAATTTCCCAATTTAGAGTAATCTCGACCCAAATTCCAACCTCATTATTTAATTCCTTTTTGTTATCTTTTTGTTCTGGCTAAGATATTCACCACCATGGTAAGCAAGAGTGGAGATGAGGGGCATCCTTGCATAGTTCCTATTTTCAGTGGAAACGCTTTCAGTTTTTCTGCATTGAGTGCGCAAATTGGCTATTGCTTTTCTTTATATGGACTCTGTTATACTGTCTTATTGAGTGATTTTATTTAAATTGAACATTATCAAATGCTCTTTCTGTATTGATTGTCATGATCATGTGGTTCTTCTTTTAATATTGAACTGTTCTTACATCCATGATTTGATTTCCTCTTGGCCATGATGATTTATTTTTTTGATATATTGTTGGATTCTGTTGGCCAGAATTTGGTTGAGAACTTTTGTATCTATGCTCATGAGTGATATTGGCAAATAGTTTTGCTAGCAATCCACACGTATCCAATTCACATTATGCAAACAACAGTGCCACCTCTTCACAATAATTTTGTCTTCTTTCTTTGCACATGTGATTGCTGTTGTGAGAATCAATGTTCGAGGATAGATTAACTACCTCTTTTTATAAACCCTAAAGAAAAAGAAAACTCACAGACATTATCCAGGCTGGCAGTGATAGTTACTATTTTATGCTAAGGGATCCTTTGGCACCAAGGCAATTAAAAGCTTGCATTATGTTCTATATAGGGAAACAGGATGGATGGAATTAGCTGAACTGATGATTGCCTGCACACATGAAAGAGGACGATGCAAAGCAATGGGGCATTAGTATCAATGGTGCAAGTAAGAAGGAAAGGTTCTGAAGCTTTTTGTGGCGATGATTTCCCAACACTCGATATGAATGAACTATTGAATTGTATATGTTGATTACAGCTCAATCATTCTTAAAATGCTCTGATTTTTATTGCAGCTGTACATTACTTATTTACCATACTGACTCATCCCTTTCAGCTTGTACTATACTTCTAAGTAAATATTTCATATACATTCTAAACTAGAATCTATAAGAATAAAAGTCATTAAACTTCTATCAGATTGCAGGAACTTCCACTAATTTCAAGAATTTCCCCCACCTTCCTCACAAATATACACACAATTTCTTTGTCGTTTCAGCTAAAATATGAGCAATCTTTAATCTTATAACTGTATAAGATTAGATACCCTTAGGACTGTTTTATATGAAAGGAAACGAAGAATGTTTGTACTTCGACATTTAGCTTCTTGTGATAGTGTATCAAGGAGCATTGCAATTTATGTTCAGGTTTCAAATACACTGTTGCTTATGGAGCTATCTTTTCATTTGATAATATTCCAGTTTGTACCCCAAATAAAAGTATCAAAGGATTTCCTAGACTATATGCATTGTGTTTGTTGTAGGAGGATAAAAAGGGAAGTTTCAGTCACAAATAAAAGTGGAGAACATTTATTATATATTGTTTTGTTTAAAAACATCTCAGCTGTGTGTAAGTTTGAAGGTGCCTATGCTATCAATGTAACTGACTGTTTTCCTTTATGATACTGCTCATCATTTATTTATTCATTTAAAGGTTATTTATACAACAGCTACGTGCCAGGAATTGTGGTAGAGAAAAATATACAACCTCATGGATGTTACATATTTTCAAAGGGAAACGATACATAATATAAATAAATGAGTATATTATATAATATGTGCTTTATATAATTAATTTCCATGTAAGGTGAATTAATGTTAAGGATAAACAAAGTAGGGAAAGAAAATGGAGAGCAGCTATGATTTTGTAGAGAATGGTCATAGAGGGACACATTAAAAAGGTTACCTCTGGGGGGAAAAAAGAAGGTTACCTCTGAGTAAAAAAGGATGATAGTGAAATGCACCATATGAGTATATATAGGAAAAATCATTTTAGCCAGAGGGAAAAATAAATGCAAAGTTGATTTCATGTTCACCTCTGCAGGAACAACGAGAAGACCAATATTGATGGAGTTGAGGGAGTAAAGAAGTTCAAGAAGTCAAGGTCAGAAAAGTAAGGGGTTCAAAATTTATAAGTTTTCTAATACTTTGACTTCTACTCTTATTGAGATGGGAAGCGACTACAAGAGTAAAATGATCTCACATATCCCAAATAGTAAAATCAAGATATTAGAAGACGTATCAAAATTATTATTTAAAGCACATTTTCCCTTTTCTATCTTCATTAACATCTCTACTTCATGTCATTTAAATTGGAATCTCTGTTCATATCTCTTTGGGGGCTGCTGCTATCTTTTTCCTTCACCTTGTCTTTCTGTAATTATATTTCATGCTGCATATTAACAGGGTCGACAAATTAAGTATAGATGTATAAAAGCACCATTCAAATTATGAATACAGATTTCATAATGTTGAGCAAAAGTGTCATTTTATTATGGTACCCATTACTGCGTGGCCACATGCATTTATAGAATGCTACTATATATAGAAAGTAATTCAGTTTCTCTTCAAATTATCATCAGTGGTATAGATAAGTGATGCTGTAAGACACAAAGGGCCTTGCTTGTTATTTTTAAAGGGTTTAATTTGTCTGGTTGCATAAAAGGAGAGAGGCTTTTGAATTCTGATCAATTTTAGGATGTAAAATTATTTACATATACAATTAGCACCATATTTATGTAAATTGTGTTGGTGATATGACATTGCTGATACCAAACTGCTTTCCTTTAGTGTCTGGCTACCACAATAGTGGCATGCTTCTGCTGAACTATGACAGCTATATTTTCCCCAAAGGAAACTGTACTTAAAATAAACTGTTTGGAGTACTTGAGACCATATTCTGAGATGGCTATATTTTTTGCTTATGACTCACCCATGTAAATAGCACACATATTAAATGGGCATGAATGACAAAATTATGCAGAAACTTCAGGAAGAGCATAGTTATTCATAAACTGTACATCTCATGAAATTTTCTGCAGTGAATTTTGTCCTCATATGCCTTCCTTCAATAGTCAAAGATGTTCTTTTTTATCATATGTGTATAATGAATTGATTAAGGAGCCATAGAATGAGTCTGGCACTATTGGTGGTTGGTATCATTTAAGTCTGTTCTGACTCTTGGCAACCCTCTGTACCACAGAGAGAAGCACTTGTACTGTGCTGGGCCAGTCTCACAATCACTGTTCTTTGTTTTTGTTTGTTTGTTTGCTGCAGGCATCACTGCCTCTGTGGTCGTGGGTGCTACCCAGTGCTGCTCCTGAGAGCCTCCACTGGATTTGAACCGCCAAACCCGCGGGCTGCAGTCCTGCACTCAACCACTTACGCCACCGGGGTTCAGCCCCACAATCACTGTTCTGTTTGAATCTGCTTCTGCCCTCCTTGTCTCAAACCGTCTCATGGAGTGACTTCCTATGTTTCATGGATCCTTTTACCAAACATGATGGCTTGCTCCAGGAATTGGTTCCTCCTGGTAATATACTTAATGCACGTGAGACAAAAAATATCGTGGGAGATTAAAACAACCAAACAAACCAGGGGCTAGCAAGCTGAATGGCAAGGCTGAATGAGGGTGAATGCATCACACTAGCTTTGTCCCCCTGAGGAACCTCTCCAGTCTGTGGTGCACAGAGCCACACACTTCCTTGGAGGGGACCTGCCACCCTGACAAAATCTATGTTTGGAGCAGAACAAAGCGATTTCTCCTGCATTTCAGTAAGTGGTGTGAACAGCATGCAGGGAATCTTGCCAAGAGAAGCACTTATAAAGGACGGCTCCTGAGACCCACGCTCCACACCGACCGGCATCTAGGTGGAAGCTGAACATGAAAGTCACTGCGCAGGAGAAAGGATGGAAAATAGATTGTGATAAAGCACATGTGACCATGGTGCCCAGGGGGTGAACAATAGGCAAACATATATAATGTCAATTATTTGTATTAATATATGTTGCTTTTCTTTAGCAAGAAGACTAACATCTATTGTATTTAGATAGTCTTAAGCTTGCAAGATGCCTATCTCTTTACTACGATAGGAAGATAGAGGGCAGAGGAGTGATGTTTATATATGTGAAATGTATATTTCACGATTGAATTTTAAAAGGTTTCAAAAGGAGAAAATTGAGGAAGAAGTGTAGCCAAATCTGCAATACTATATGAAAAGAAATCTTATGAAAACATTCCTTTGAAAGGAGGAAGAATTAAACTGGCTGGAAATTTTTTCAATATAGAAAGAGAAAAAACAGTCCATATTAGCCACTGATAAACTCTAATGATTGAAATGAAAACATTTTAAAGCTTACTTTCCTGTGGATTGCAGGTGTTACTCTAATCTCTGGTCAATGCCGAGATTAAACCTTAAGTGTTAAAATTGATAATGCTACCACATGTTTTTAGTTGCTTTAATTGATATACTAAAGGTGGGAACAGGCATATTACCCATTATTTGTGAATCTTCAATTAAACAATGGCATACACAATTTCATAGTCTAAGATATTCACTCAAAACAATTACAGTATAGTAGTACAGAGTCCTATGAGTGGAATTCACTCAATGACAGTGAGTTTTAATGGTTTGAACTCTGGGATTATACTTTGGAGTCAAATAGATGTGGATTTAATCCAGGCTCCAATAATTCCTTCGAAATTTTATTTAAGCTCTATCTTATTCAACAATAAAACATAGATAATAATAAGGTCTAACCCATCTGTTTGCAACTGGTATTAAATAAAATGAATATTTTAATATTATGAATAGAATAACAACTAAAATATTTTACACCAACTTGTGATACTCTACAATGTCTTCTACCTCAAATATAATGTACAAATCTACTGCCATGGAGTTGATTTCAATTCACGATGATGTATTAGTATTTCTTTGTAGATCTTTATGGGACAAGACCAATAAATAAATTCCTTTGTGATCCTAGAATTTTCAAACAATAGCTGAAGCATAGAAAGTACTACTTCCATATCTGTGAAATAAATGAAAGAAGAGGTTTTGAAAGGTAAACACTGCTAGTTAATAGAAAGCATGGTACAAATTTTATTATTAGTGTATATTATTTACATTATCAACATTGAAGAAACTAAATGACCTGGCTTTTTCAATCCACTGCAGTCTTCTTTTTATGCTTCTTTCTGTGCTTAAAAACTGTTTTTTCCTGAAATGATTGTGTACTGCTGCTATGAGAACTTTAATAAGTTCTGTAGTATTAAAAATAAGAGAGAAGAGGATTAGAACAAGTGAGAGTGAGATATTTAAAAATTGGGAATTTGTGTTACACTCTTTTTATGCTTGTGGTGAAACAGCGCATGATAAATTAATTAACACACAAATAAATGAGTACATAAATCAACTAAAATGGCTCAAATTGAGCAGCTAAGATTAACTGATGTGCCTTCATATTCACTGAGACACTTCTCAAATTAATAATATGCTATTCCTATGTTGTATCAATAGCAGCTATAAACTCAGTGCCACATAACTCCAATTACTAAATGATGAATGAATTTTCTCCTAGTATCTAGGTAGGTGTATGTGAGTACAAGTCATGATTTGAGAAACTCAATTCTTACAGAGACTTTCACTAATGAATAAATTTACATGACCTTACATGTCTTCAGCTTTTATTTCCTGTACTAAGACTGCTTCCTTTCAAATAACATTTTATTTATCATCTAGTTTCTTGTGTGTACATGAAGCAATTAAAAACCATGGTTTGGGTCAGATGCATCTTATTGTGATATCCATATTTATTGTAACATCCTTGTTTTTCAATACTCTAAAGCGGTCTTCTGTAGCAGATTTACCTAATGCAATAAATCTTTTGATTTCTTAACTGCTGCTTCCATAAATATTGATTGCTGACCCAAGCAAGACAAAATCCTTGGCAACTTCAGCTTTTTCTGCATTTATCATCATCTTTCCTATTGTTCCAGTGGTGAGGATTTTGGTCTACTTTAAATTGAGTTGCAATCCAAACTGAAGGCTGCAATCCCGATTGTCATCAGCAAGTACTTCACCTCTTCCTCATTTTCAGCAAGCCTGCTTGTGTCATCTGCACAGTGCAGGCTGTGAAGAAGCCTTCTTGCAAACCTGATACCACACTCTTCTTCACCTAATCTAGCGTATCTGATGATTTTCTCAGCATATAGACTAAACAAGTATGCTGAGAGTATAAAAACCTGACCCAGACTTTTTCTGATTTTAAAGCATGCAGTATTCCCTGGTTCTGTTCACGTAACTGCCTTGTACAAGTTCCATGGACAAGTTCCGCATGAGTACAAGGAAGTGTTACAGAATTCTCATTCTTCTCAAGGGGATCCACAGTTTATTATGGTCAACATAGTCAAATGCCATTGCATAATCAATGAAACCGAAGTAAGTATCACTAAGTGTAGAGTGAGTGTAAGTGTTTGCATGCATGATCATACCTAGACTGATTTGAACCAATTGACTCAGTTTGGTGTGGAAACGTGTTTACAAGCTGGTATATGACATAGAAAGATTCTCTAAACTTTAATCTTTCAATATTAGTTTGACAATAAATTCATTTTCATTGAGTCAATTTTGTCTCAAGGCAAACTAACTTGAATAGTGTTTGGCTTTCCTTATTTGTTATCCAGCTTTCACACTCTTGAGTTGGCTGAAGATACTGTGGACTGAAGCCTTAAAGTGATTTGCTTGCTTTTGAACACTTTAAAAAGTATTTTTTATCATATTTGTCTAATGTAATATGGTGCTTGATTTCTTGAGTGCTGCTTGCATGGGCATTGACAGTGTACCCAAGTAAAATGAAATCTTGAATAAGTTCAATCTTATCTCAGTCTATCATGATGTTGCCTATTGATCCAGAGGTGAGGATATGTTTTTTTCCCTTTATAATGAGTTACAATCCATGCAGAAGACTACAGTTTTATCTTTATCAGTAATTACTTCAATTCCTCCTAGCAATATTGTGTATTTTGCATATCCCAGATTGTTAATAAGCTTTTCACTATGCCTAATGCCATGATCTCCCTCACACAGTTCACCCTTAATGATTAAGAGCTCAGCACATAGATTGCTTAAGTATGGTGGAAGGATACAATGATACACATCTTTCTTGAGTTTAAACCAGGTAGTATTCTCTTGTATTTTGAAAATAATGGCTGTTTATCCCAGTTCAAGCTTAGTATGAGTACAATGACTTGTCCTGTACACCCTAATCCTCATAATGCCCACAGTTCATTATGATATACACATTGAATCCCTTTGCATAGTCAGTAAAGCATGGATACATATCTTCCTGGTATGCAAACCTTTGCTCCAAGAGCCATCTGGCATCAGCAATTATATCAATGCTTTTGAATTATAGTTTTGTTAATAAAAATTTAATATATCATGCACTGTAAGAAGAACAAAAACAATTGTCTTAGATGTAATGCAGGTAGCGTGTCCCTTAGAAGGGAAGAGATCAGATTTTATTTCATATACTTTGGGCATATTAGCAGATAGGTCCAAACCTGATGAAGTATATAATATTTGGTAAAGTAAGAAGGTTAGTAGAAAGGATGAAGACCCTCCAGGAGATGAATCGACCCTATGACTCCAATCATGAACTCCAGCACAGCAGTGATTATCAAGATGATACAGGACTTGGCAACTTTTCATTCTGTTGTCCATAGAGTCACTGTCAGCTTAAAAACAACTCGAGGGCTCCTAACAATGGCATGTGTTTCTATATAAAATACTGTTTTTATTTTTTAAGAGGCATACAAATGTTATTCAAGCAAATGACATTTTAAATAATTCTGAGTGGCACAGATAAACAGGGAAAATCACTAAAAGGTATTATTTAAATTATAAACAAACAATGAACAAGTTCAGGCAAACATTCCACTAGGTGGCTTATTGAATATCTAATATGGGATAGTGTAAGATAAAGGATACTTTAATGTCAGCCTCATCAAGGGAGCACCCCAGTTGTATCCCACGGGTCTTGAAAAGACTAGGGTGTCCATCCTACTGTTAGGAGAACTCAGCAATCATGATAAGAATGAAGCTAAAGGGAAAACTTACCCATGAGGACAATATCAAAAGAATCTATTTCAAATCCCAAATACCCTTGATCCTCTAAAATGACTCAGATCAGCCATGTGCACCAATCATTGTCAAAATTAGTAAAAATTATACTGATGACAATACCACAAGTGGTACAGGACACAGAGGATTTGTAAGACAGAAAATGGCTAAAATTAGGCAGTCATTTCAATAATTAGGCACCTCTGTTGAAACACAATTTAAAAATTTCTAGTCTAATGGTGGGGGAAAAAAAAGAAACCTAATAGATGATGAGCTGCTACAGTTAGGACCAAATAGCAATTTACTAAAGAAAATAGTTTCCTGTGAGAAGAATTCAAGCTACAGTAAAGAAGACAAAAGCAAACATTGCTTGAATGGCCCTGGTAATGTAATTAGCCACTCCAGTTGGGGCATGCGTTCAACTATCAGTGCATACTTGTGCACTGCTATGATACTGGAAGTTATGCACTAGATCTTCCAAATTTCACCAGGGTTACCCAGCATGAGCAGGTTTCAGCAAAACTTCCAGAGTAAGAACAGACTAGGAAGAAGGCAGTTCACTTCTGAAAAATTAACAAGGGAGCATCAGCTGACATAGTGTCAGAAGACAGCGGAGCCCTTCAAGATGGAAGGCCCCCAAAATAGGCTGAGGCTTGTCTGTCTCCTCAATGGACCGTCAATTTTAATGGCCTGCACTAAATTGAGCTTTCAGGACATGTCTATGTTGATAGGACACAACTACAATTAAGAAGACATAGAGAAAAACACCCGCTAATAATCAAATGTAGAAAATTGGAAGTCATAAAATAATATGGAATACATAAAGGTTGATATGTCAAGCATTTTCTAAGAGATATTTCACTGCGAAAGAATCAATGCTGACTCATCATGACTCCAGAGGACAGGGTATTTCTGAGTCTGTAACTCCTAAAGGGAGAGGGAGGGCCCCTCTTCTCCCGTGGAGGGAAAAAGAAGCTTGAAAGTTGTAAAATGAGAGGGTGCGTCACATGGGTAGTTAATATATGACCTTGGTAAAGAAATGGAGCTGGAGATCATATAACAGAATTTTGAAAAATTAATGAGTTCTTCATTGAGAAAACTTTTTTCTTTTTCAAAAATTATAATGGTATGTTCTTGCCATATGTTAGTAAAATATCCTGAGATGGGAATAATTGGTGTTATTTATTTAACAGTTTCATCGGTTTACAATTCAGATGCCATTAAGCTTATTGGTTCAATCCTATTAAGAAGAGTTGCAAAATAATCATCACAATCCATTTTGGAACATATTCTTCTGTCGTATACTCAGTGTTACTAGTTTCATATTTTCCCCTAATGTCTCATTACCATTAAACCACTTACTATCTATAGATTTACCTATCCTGGATTTCATATAGAAAAAATCATATTTTTTAAAAAAGAATAAGAAAAACATGAATGATGATCACAAATTAAAACAGAGAGAAATCTCAATTGAAAATACAGTAGAAAATATTCAAAACTAGAAAAGATTTAAAATGAGTTCAAAGGGAGGTCAAATGATAAAGTGTTAAATTTTGACATAACTGCATCTGTAATGACCCACATTGCAAGACACACTGCTTTCTATCAAGGCTACTCACAACCCTGATCTATGGTCAGAGGGGATTCACTGGAGGTGAGTCTCTATTAACTGTAATAACTTTTAAATGGATGAGAGGGAGATCATATAGTAAGACATTATATTTAACATAAGTATATTTGCATAAAAAGCTTCAGAATTATTCCTGACTGATAAGTCCATTCACATGGCTAGACTGTGGTCATAGGAGATTCACAGGTGGTTTAATCCATGTGTGGATCCTACAAATGGATTTTGGACTTCCGAGACTGTGTTAGTCCGGTTAGACTAGAGGAACAAATTTCATAGACACGCATATGGATATAAGGAAAAGGTTTATATACAAGAGGAATGGGACATTGAGAAAGCATCCCAACCCAGTCCAGTTCAAAGTAATAAGTATGATATTAGCCCACATGCCCGATACCAGTCTTTAATGTCTCATTCCGACTCACCAAGTCACAGGTCAGTGGGTGCAGAATCCTGAGTCTGGCAGGGGTCTCCCCATGGCTCCTCACTTCCAGGGCTCAGGATCCATCAACAGCATCCCGTGGTAGCAGAAGCAACTCATCGCTGGCAGACATATCCATGTGTCCATCCCAGCTTCAGAGGTCTGGCTCCATCAGGACAAAGCAGTATAGTCTCTCTGCCGGCTCCTCCAGCTTCTCAAATGCTGCCATCTTGTCCGTGATTCATGATCTCTGAGACTAACTCCCAACAACTGGGGAGATAGCTTCTCATCTTCACGAGGGAAATATCCTGAGATTTCCCATACGTATCAGGAGAAATCCATGCCCACACAGAGGCCTCATTGGCTACTCAATGGCTATCTCAATATTAACAGGCTAGACTCCAACCCTACGTCTCAATCATGAAATTAACATAAGCACATGACTGCCACAGACCACCCCTTGTTAATTTTATACTTTCACATAACTCTATAACCATATGTAACTTTCAAATGAACAATAAAATCATATCTATACCTAACAGGATAAAACTAAAATGCATACAATTCAACATGTGTCACAATCATTTAAAAATAACACTCTATGAGTGAACAAAACAAAAGATATCCTGTGCCTTACAATTGTAGTTACAAAATATCTACACCTTGATCCTATAATCCTATGAATATAAATTCCACCACCCATAAGAGTTTGCAAGCCAACCACCTCATGCCCCATTAGATACCCCCATTTTGGGTATCTAATTTCTATATTGCCCACTTACATGAACCCAGTGCTCTGAGGAAACAATCATATCCAACGTGAAGAATCTTCATTCCAGTTGGAAACTCCTGAAGTGTGAATCCAAAGTCAACTCAGGGCAGGCAATCCATAAAGTGAGCAGCGATATGCACCAGTTCACAGACTCAAGTGACTTTTCTTCCTCTGGTCAGGTTCTGGTCAACTCAGTGTGGGCTATTTCTCTTAGGCTCACCAGGTTAGCCATTGGTCGCCTTCCCTTTAGACCAAGGTCCCATTCTCAACATGCCTAGCTTTCTAATGCTAGGTCACGAACTTCAGACCAGTCAACCCGCTCTTGTCTTCTCTCTTTCCTGTGAACCAAGTCCACAGGTGTCAGTAGCCAAAGTCAACCTGGCTCTTTATTGCCGAATTTCTCCTACTTTCACCAACAAGTAGTAAATCTGGGTAGTCACCTAACAAGCATTTCAGCCTGCCACAAGTTTCCTTTAACATTCAGTCCCAGAGAGGAGTTATCTTCATGGTTCCAGATACCTTCACTTCTGAGGATAATCACTCGTCAGGATTCTCCAAGGAAATAGACTCTATCCTTCTTTATCAGTCGGTCTGACCTTCTCTCAGACAAGTATCCTGAGTACTCCGAAATACTGGGTGGGGCTACTTTCTTCAGATAAGTCTTTGTAGGTGTGGTCTAAAGTCATCCAAGGATAAGGTGGGGTTAATCTCTTCAGAGATGTCTTTGATGCGAAGTTCAAAACCCTCTAGAGGTCAATGCTTGGCTTGAGGTGACTGGATTTACAAGCTCTTTAATACTCCCCAGTAAACATTTCTATACATTCTTATATTTACAATAATAGGCATAAGAAATCAGTATAAACAGCATAGTCAGAAATTAGATGCAATTCCTAAAACAGTCAAGGTCAATTATTATTAAGCTTATCTATATCTTTAAACTACTATTTACACAAAAACATGGAATTAGGTCTCTAAAGGCATCAAAACAGATCCTTGCTTTCAGTCAGGCATTCTGACCTTAACCATTCTCCTTTAGAGGCGTAAGTTCTGAGACATTCAAAAGGCAGTTTTTACCTCTGAGCTCAAGATATACATTAACAGTATTCATTTTATATAAAAATAACCATAGACAGCATCCAAACAAAATAATCACAACTTTAACTTCACATATTGTTTCCAGAAGATAACTCAGTAAACTCCAAGGATATATCTGACTTCTGGCTAGTCAAATAAGTAACAATACCACGAGGCACAAGTCAAACAAGCTTCTACTTTCCATCTTATGATTTGTTCCTCTAGTACCCCACTCCTAAGGTACCAAAATGTGTTAGTGTGCGTAGACTAAAGGAACAAAACATGCATATGAATATAAAGAAAAGGTTTATATTCAAGAGGAGTGGGACATTGAGAAAGCATCCCAACCCAGTCCAGTTCAAAGTCAAAAGTCCGATATTAGCCCACATGCCTGATACCAGTCTTTAATGTCTCATTCCGACTCACCAAGTCAGTGGGTGCAGACTCCCGGGGCTGGCAGGGGTCTCCCCATGGCTTCTCGCTTCCAAGGCTCAGGGTCCATCAATAGCATCCCGTGGTGGCAGAAGCAACTCATCGCTGGCAGAGGTATCTATGTGTCCATCCCAGCTTCAGAGGTGTGGCTCCATCAAGGCAAAGCCGTGTGGTCTCTCTGCCAGCTCCTCCAGCTTCTCAGACACTGCCATCTTGTCTTGTCCGTGATTCATCATCTCTGAGACTAACTCCCATCAACTGGGGAAATAGCTTCTCATCTTCATGAGGGAAATATCACGAGATTTCCCATACATATCAGGAGAAAGCCATGCCCACACAGAGGCCTCATTGGCTACTCAATGGCTATCTCCAGATTAACAGACTAGACTCCACCCTTATATCTCAATCATGAAATTATCATAAGCACATGTCTGCCACAGTGACCAATCATATTCTTCTGCAAAACAGATGCTCACAATTTAAGCTCTGATATAATTCCTTCCTTAAGATTTGGATTATATAATTTGCATGCCTTTGATCACAGAACCTGGTGTTCTTCTTCAAAGTGGACTTAGTAGATGCTTCACTTAGATGACTGCTTATCTGAAGATAAGCCTTTAAGATTCCAGAAGCTATTCTTTCTGATAGCTGTGTACTATCAAATTTCTTCTCCATACTCTGCCATCTCTTCATGAAATGGAATATCAAGCAGCGGATGGACACAGTCAGCATAGGTTAAAGTGAAATAACTTAAGGAGAAAAATCCAAGCCTCAAGTTGCAATATTGAAAGATTCTTTGTGGGAACATTGAATGATACAGGGAGCATCCAAAGATTATGGAAAGAAAAAGAGTCATTGTGCCAAACAGAATTAGTCAACATTCTTGGATTTCAGAAGAAAGCATAGGAGCAAGAACCAATAGTAATGAAGGAAGATGTCTGTGTGCACTAAAGTCATTAGACAAAAGCAAGGCTCCAGTAATAGGTGGAATACAAATTGAATTGTTTCAATAAGCAGATGAAGCACTAGAAGAACTCACTCATCTATGCTAGGAAATTTGGAATAGCTCCTTGGACATTTTACTAGATGAGATCCCTATTTGTGCCCATTTCAAAAAAAGGTGATATGATAGAATGTGAAAAATGTAGAATAATATCATTAATAGCACAGGAAAACAAAATGTTGCTGAAGATTATCCAATGACAGTTGCAGCAGTACATTGTCTGAGGTTCATGCTTGATTCCAAAGAGGTTGTGGAATAAGGGATATCATTTTTTTATTTGAGATGGAGTTTGGCTGAAATAAGAGAATAGCAGAAATATTTTAATATGGATTTTATTCATTATGCTAAGGTATTTGTCTGTGTGCATTTTAACAAATTGAGAAAAAATGCAAGTTTCAGAAGACTTAATTGAGTTGACGCATAATCATATGTGTATAAAGAGATGGTTGGGTGGACAGAACAAGAGAATAGTGAATGATTTAAAATCAGAAAAGGTGTGTCTTAAAGTGGCATCCTCTCATTATACCTATTTATTCTGTATGCTGAGAAAATAATCTGAGAAATATAATTCTATGAAAAAGAATGTGGAATCAGTCATTGATATGCAGATGACATAACCTAAGGTGCTGAAAATGAAGAGGACTTGGCATATTTCCAGATGAAGATCAAGGATTGCAGCCTTCATTATGGACTACAAGTCAATATAAAGAAAACTAAAGTCCTCATAAGGTGACAAATAGGTAACATCTTGATAAATGGAGAGAAGCTTCAAGTTGTCAAGGATTTCCTCTTGCTTAGCTCCACAATCAATGCTCATGGAAGCAGCAGTCAAAAGACCAAATGACACCTTGTTTTTGATAAATCTGCTGCACAAGATCGCTTGAAAGTGTTGGACTGCAAGAACATTACTTTGATGACTAAGGTTTTCCTGAAACAAGGCTTGGTATTTGTGGCAGGCATGCACTTGATGTCAATTTCATGGTGGGGATGTGGGGATGGAGTCTAGCCTGTTAATCTGGAGATAGCCAATGAAACATCTGTGCTGACATGATTTTCTCCTGAGAATTTTGGCAAGTCTTGTGGTATTTCCCAATTGGGAAAAAGAGACTTGACTCACTCTCTCTTGGAGACAAACTACTGACAAGGTGAGACAACAGCCTGCTGATTGATCCTGATTCCTGGAGACTGGAGGAGCCGGAGGTGAAGCCACATGAGCTTGCCCTGATGGAACCGGACCTCTGTGGCCGGAGAAGTCACAGAGAGACCCCTGCCAGTGCTGAGATGTTTCTACCCCAGCTGGATACACAATATTCTGCACCCACTGGCCTGTGATTGTCCTTGTGTCATTTTACATGCTTCGTAAGACTGGTATCAGACATATGAGCTAATATCAGACTTATGACTTTAGACTGGACTGGGTTGAGATGCTTTCTCAATGTTCTATTCCTCTTGTATATAAACCTTTCCCTTATATCCATATGTGTGTCTGTGAATTTGTTTCTCTAGCCTACCCAGACTGAGAGAGTATATTCAATGGCCTTATAGACATATGGAAGTTGTACATTGAATAAGAAAGATGAATGACAGGTCAATGCATATAACTTATGATGAGGTGAAGAATAATGAAAATATTATGGACTGCCAAAAGAACCAACACATTTGTCTTGGACGAAGTACAGCTAGAATGCTCCTTAGGGACACGGGTTGCTAAACTTCTTTTCAAATACTCTGGACACATTGTATAAGCTTGGTCAGATAGAGGGACACTGAAAAAGAGAGAAATCCTCAACAAGCTCTATTGAGACCATAGTTGCAACAATGGCCTCAAACCTAAGAATAGGTATGAGATTTATTTCCAATGATCTATAACAGAAGGACATGGTAACACAGAAAAGAACTGGCTTTAAAAAAGCCAAGCACAGCAGCTTCATCTAAGAAAGTCTTTAACCACTGCAGGCTTGCCCTAAATGATTTATGGCTCTGTTATCACAAAATTAATCCTTGGGACCATATGGGTAATCAATTATGGAACTAAAGGGTATAATTAAAATAATAATATTTAAAATATTATTTATAATATAAACAGTAAATAATGAGTGACTCCTTTCACTTCTTAATAGCCTACCCTAAGACAGCCAAATCTTTATCCATAAAAGAGGAAATTTCATTCATTTTAACATAATTTTTAAAATTTATTTTTATTTTTTGGGGGGGCATCTCTGCCCTCTGGTGGTCATGGGAGCTACCCAGAGCTATTCCTGAGAGCTGCCACTGGATTTGTACCGCCAAGCCGCTGGCTGCAGTCCCACACTCAACCATTTACGCCACTGGGGCTCACCCCTGTTACATAATTTTAATTGAAATCTTAAGTTTATTAAATTAATTTCATTATTATTGTCAAGTTATCACTCTCAAAATACTTGCTATAGCACAATATAAAAGGTACTTACTGAATATTTATATTCTATAATATAAATTCTAAATTAACTGTGACATCATGGATAAAATGTAAAGCTTCTTAGAGAAGCCAATTGTTTCTATTCTCACATAACAATTGAACTTGGTCAATAAAGAAACTGCAAGACTAAGTACTGTTGGGGTCTTCAGATTGTGAGTTTAAATGAATGCGATAACAGTGAAATTCGATTTTTGAGTAGACTAAGTGGGATTCTTTCTTTTTCTATGAGACTGTTTATTTGTGGGACAAATTAGAAAAGAAAACTATAGTGCTAAACTTGAATTACCCCAAATTAGAGGTTTATTTTAATTGGTATCCTAAGGCCACAAGTAAATTTAATGAACTTAAAATAACCTCCTTAAATACTTTCTATGGAAACCAAATGAAAAATTAAAACACTCACAAGGAAGCATTACATTAGTTTTCTCAGAGCATTTGTGAATCTCTGTGCTAAATCAGAGTTGAGAGCATTCTGGTTCCCCATTAATATATAGATTCAAATGGAAATTGGGATTGCTTATCAAAAACAAATGTGAATGAGAAGTTCTCCCTTTACACAAATAATTCAGCTCATTCTTATTTTGAGCGGGCCTGAAAAGACCCTGGGGAGGGCTGAGCATAGTGGTTGTGCACAGGACTGCGGCCCACTGGGAAGGAGGTTCAATTCCAGCAGTGGGGCTGGGCCTCCTACTCCCACCACTGGAGAACAGCGATGCCCCCCCCCCAAAAAAAAAGATCCTGGGGAAAACTGGGAGAGAAAATCTTTGTATGCTGAGAAAAGATGACTTGATTAATACATTATGATAAAAGAAAGCATTGTATTTATTTATAAGTGAATTAAATTATTAAAATTTATATATCAACCCATTTTAATGTGGTTTAATTAGCTAATGAATAAAATGCAATAACATAATCAAGAAAAGTAAAATTAAGTCAAAAGATGTATCTATAACTTCAGACCTGACAAGCTAGAAGATGGAAAGAATTCCTAATGATTTATGATTATTTGCTAATTCCCATTAAATTCTAGCTTTGCCCAAATTTATATTCAAGATCAAAAAAAGAATGTAGGGCTGAGCCCCGGTGGCATAGTGATTGAGTGCAGGACTGTAGCCCACTGGCTTGGCAGTTCAAATCCAGCAGCAGCTCTCCAGGAGCAAAGCTGGGCCTCTCACCCAAACCAGAGGGCAGTGATGCCCCCCCCCAAAAAAAAAGAATGTAAAGGAAGAATGGAGGAAAGCTATTTTCCTCTCCATTGTCAGTTAAGAAGTTTCCCAGGTACAGGACTCATAGTATTTTTAATAGGGATATGAATTAGAAACAGTAGAATTCTACAACTGCAACTTCATAGAAAATATGCATTTAACTTCCCATGCAACAAAGAGTTGATGGAAATTATTATTTTGACAACAATACATGTTTGTACCCACCAGAAAATATTTGTACAATGAAAGTATCAATTAAATTAAGTTAAAGACTGGTTTTAAATAATAATTTCTAAAATTAAAATGCTTTGTTCATTTTAAAACACTAAAACAGAGGAATAAATAAAATCATAATGGTCTTAGTTTCTCTTTAGATTAGAACAAGGTTAATTTGGGTAGAGATTTTTAAACTTTAGCAGCTAAAAACAGGTGTTTTCTTGACAGTTGCTGTTCAAGTTTGCTTTATTGGCATAGTTTACTCACTCTCTTTTGAAGGAACCCTGTTGTGGAGTGGGTTGCACGTTGGACTGTTAGCCACAGATTGCAAAAATAAATAAATAGATAATATCAAACCAAACACTATGACGTCCAGTCACTTCTGACTCATAGCGGCCCTGTAAGACTCGGTAAAACTGATCCTGTGCATTTTTGACATGGTACCAGAGCAAAAGCCTTCTCTACAAGGACCAGCTGGTGTTTTTGAACTCTTGGCCTTGCTCTTAGCATTCCACCACCTAACCACTAGGCTACCAGGCTTAGAAGATGGTAATCTACCAGTGCTCCTCTCAGAGAAAAGTGAGATTTTCTGTTCCCATAAAATGTTACAGTGTTGGAAACTCACAAGGGCAGCTCTAGGTTGAACTGTTTGGAAGGCAATGACTTTGGTTTGAATTTTGTTTCTTGAGAAAGAAACAGGATTAAGTAAATCCTTTATTTATTTCAGTATATCACTTTGATGGTCTATTAGGTTTGGGAAAGAAAAGTTATAAACATCTTTTCTATAAGTACACTTATTACGGTTTATGCATTTATAGTATTAGATTGATTTTTTCTGGTCATTGAAAAAATTAAGGTAAAATACACCTGTGTAAAATATGATATACATAATATTATTTCTGTTAAAATAACAGTAAATCCTTTTTATTTTGAAAGGAAATGTGATAAGAATTCCAATCCCTCATTGGACCTCCCACTCAAGTACTTCCTCAGTGCAAGAATACTTTGTTCTGTTAAATTGGCATTCCATGATGATCACCTTCCCGGCATGATCACTGAAAACAAATTGTGTGTAAACAAAGGTGGATGATACCCGGCTATCAAAAGATATAGCATCTGGGGTCTTAAAGGCTTGAAAGTAAACAAGTGACCATCTAGCTCAGAAGCAACAAAGCCCACATGGAAGAAGCACACCAGCCTGTGTGATTACAAGGTGTTGAAGGGAGCAGGTGTCAGGCATCAAAGAACTAAAAATTGTATCATTAAAAGGAGGGGGAGGACTGAGTGGGGACCCAAAGCCCCTCAATCGGTGAAAGGGAACCCCCTCACAGAGGGGTTGCAGGGAGGAGAGGAGTCCGTCAGGGTACAGTGTGGCAGCAATGAGGTATGCAACTTTCCTCTAGTTCCCAAATGTTTTCTCCCACCCACTATCATGATCCCCGTTCTATCTTGCAAACCCGGCTAGACCAGGGGATGTACACTGGAGTTGGAAACATGGAGAATTCAGGACAGATGATCCCTTCCAGACCAGTGGTGGGTGTGGTGATACCGGGAGGACGGAAGGAGGGTGAAGTGGAAGGGAGTAACCAATTGCAGGGATCTACATATGATCTCTCTGGAGTACGGACAACCGGGAAGTGCTTGAAGGGACACATTGGACTGAGTATGATATGAAAAAGTAATAACAATGCATAAATTATTAAGGGTTCCTGGAGGAGGGAAAGGGGGGGAGGAAGGGGAAATATGGGGAGCTGGTATTGGGGGCCTAAGTGGAGAGAGGATGTTTCGGGGGTGATGATGGCAACAGGTGTGCAAATATGGTATGCATACAATTGTCGTATGTGGTGATCATGATGGGAGTTGTATGAGTCCCCAATGAATTAAAAAAAAAAGGAGGGGAAAGAGGAGCTTATACCAAGGGCTCAAGTAGAAAATATTTAGAAATGAAGATGGAAACATGTGCTCAAATATGTTTGATAAAAGTGATGCATTGAATGTTATGAGCTGTAAGAGCCCCCAATAAAATTATTGCAAAAACAAGAATTCAAAGCCCTATTTCATCCACATATTTATGATGATGCTCAATTAGTGTTATGAAACGTTGCAGCATTTTAACCCTTCCAGTCTCACATGCAATTGGAAAGCCATTGCATCAAAAGAAAATAATTTTTTCTACTGTGTCTTTAAATTTTTGCTAGTTAATATTGCTCCCCTATACTATATTATTGCCACTATACTATATTATTATGAAAACGTATTGCATTTTAAACTTTTCCATGTTTTTTAAACAAAATTTTCCTAGAATCCAGCATGTTTTGATTATGCTTTACTGAATAGTCACTAAGAAAAATGCAACTATTCATGCAAACATCCTACATATGTAATTTTGGAATATTGTGAAAAGAGAAAGTATTTATTATTTCAAATAGTGAAACTTTAAAGAATAAATCATAGGAGAATGAATTGCTTCCCAGTTGTGGCTATAATAGAATAGAGACAACATGGAATCAGGATTGAGTCATTTGTGCTTTTCATTACATAAAAAGTAAAAGATGTTCATTTAAGTTCTCATTACATAGTTGAAAATGGCCATTGCTGATATCATATGGGTCTTGGCTGAAGTCAGAGAATGCCAGGAATATACTTACCTGTGTTTTATTGACTATGACAAGGCATTCGACTGTGTGGATCATAGATTCGAGAAGAATGGGGATTGCAGAACAATTCCTCGTGCTCGTGCGGGGATCAGGATGCAGTTGTGTCACCAGAAAAAGTGAGTACATCAGGTGTGTACCCTCTCACCATTACCTAGCCAATATGTGTGCTAAAGAAATAACTAGAGAAGCTGGGTTACATGAAGAAGGATGCAGAATCAGAATTGAAGGAAGGCTTACAAACGACCTGTTATATGCAGATGATACAACTTTGCGATAAACAGGGAGCATTTGAAGCACTTACTAATTAAGGATTGAAACCTTCCGTATGGATTACAGCTCCATGAAAAGCGGACCCAAATCCTCACAACCAAGTCAGCACGTGGCGTCGTGATAAATGGAGAAAAAATGAAGTTGACAAGAATTTTATCTTGCTTGAATTCACAATCAATGTTCATGAAAACAGCAGTCAAGAAATCAGAGGGCACATTTTATTTGGTATTTCTTTGAGGACTAAGGGAAACCTGACCAAGCCTATCCTTTTGTCAATTGTCTCATATGCACTGAATGAGAAAAAGTGAAGGAGAATTGATATATTTACATGGGGGTGCAGGCGAAGAAAATTGCAAGTCCTGTGGCCTTCCCAAAGAAAATCCAATCTGTCTTAGAAGATGTGCACTCAGAGTACTCCTTGAAGGCAAGAATGGTGAGAATTTTTGTGACATACATTGGTCATATTGTCAGGAGAGATCAGTCTCTGTAGATGTCTGTAAACAAAAGACAGAGCAAAAGAGGAAGGCCCATGACAAGATGGATTGACATGTGACTGCACCTATGTGCGCAAACATGAGGAGGGTTGCGAGGCTGCTGCTGGTCAGGCATTGCTTCGCTGTATTGCACAAAGGCTCGCTCACTGTTTGTTGGAACTGACTAGGGTAGTGGTAGCCAAGGACTATCTAGTTCTGGTATAAGGGTCATGAAACCTGATTTCAATTGGTCCATTCGACCACTGAACTAAGGCTGTCCTTGTGTCTTGGACTTCATCACTCTACTTTATTTAGTGCAAGTAGACACCAATAGTTGTTCTTGGGATGGCTCTTCACAGGCTTTTAAGACTCTAGTCTCCACTCACCAAAATAGGATCTAAACTTAAAAAGTACTGCATTTGTGGCCTATTTTTGCAGATTTGTTGTTATTCTAGTGTATGTATGTACCATAGTTTGATTATCTAGTCTTCCATTGATGGACATTCTGGTTCTTTCTTTCTTTCTTTCTTTCTTTCTTTCTTTCTTTCTTTCTTTCTTTCTTTCTTTCTTTCTTTTGCTTTTGCACATGTAAGCACACACACACTCATGTTTATTGGAATACTGCTCATAATAGCAAAAAAGGTGAATTTCCACATCTTGTTCAAGTTTCCTTTATTCATGCTAGCAATTGGTGAACTAAATTCTATCTATACTTTAGAAAATTCTTAAATACCATAAAGGAAAACCCAAACCAATACCACTGCCTTGGATTTCATTAGGACTGGTGGGAACAATATGAGACAGAATAAAACTGCTCCGTAGATTTTCCAAGGTAGCAAATCCTCTACAGAAGTAGACTCTTCATCTTTCTTCTGAAGAGGGAATGGTGGGTTCAAAGAACTAATCTTGGTTGGCAGTGGAAGACTTTGACCACTGAACAAGTATTAATAGCATAAGAAGGTATAAACAGACCATGCATTGATGTCTATGGCTATGAACATAAATTGCATGACATATTGCTTATTTAAAACATCATATATCTTGTACTATATATATGATTGCATTAATATCCCTGTACTAAAGAGCCCTGGTGGCATGATGGTTACCAAATGGGCTGTGATCCAAAAGGTCAGTAGTTCAAAACAAGCAACCACTGCCAAGGGAGCATGATGGGACTTCTCCACCCATAAGCAGTTATAGTCTCAGAAACTAACAAGGCAGTTCTGCCATGTCCTAGAAGGTAGCTATTTGTCAGCACCACCTCAATGGCAGTGCCTTTTTATCTATAGATATATGTATTTCTATAGAAAGGGAGCATTTATAGTTTATACTATGGGCTAGCTGCCATATTATCCAATATCTCTTTGCAGTTAGGTGTAGGCACTTAAAATCTCATAACCATAATGATTGTCAAAAGACTCTAATAACCTGTAAGCTTCAAGTTTGTCTGTATAATCAATTTTAATATTCTTCTTTAGAGTAATTGTGTTAGTTTTGGCCCTGGTAGTGTTTGTACTTCATTGTACAGAGGCCAATTTGGATTCTCAGGTATCATATTTGGGAGAATAGGTGTTCTACAGTATGATTTTTTACCGGGCTCTATTATATCCAGGTTTTCTCTTTCAAGTATTCAGATTTAAATCCATCACAAAGAATGTATTTATCACCCTCAAACATTCTAGATCCATTTTCCAGTGGATTTATCACCAGAGAAGAAAAGGCTTTTTATTGGCAGTTTCTAGAACTGGATTTACATTTATGATTTCAATTGGAATATGATGGTGAGTGATTGCTAATGGGCTATTCCCAAGTCCTCTGCCATCACTTACTCTGTGAAAAAATTTAGTTATTTGTAATTTTTGAAGTTTATATATGTTTGTTATATAAAATAGTTGAAGCAATAGGATACAATATTTATAGTTATATATTTGTATGTGGTGGATGTTTTATAATCATGCTCATTAAATGTATATTACTCAGACACCTTTACTTGTAGTTATATAATAATTATGGAAATGCAAAATAGCTACATTTTTCTGGTGTCCATTTTTAAAATTACCCAAGAGCAATTCAATTTATACATAAAATCCTTTTTACCTACTGAGTGTTGACATTTGTTTTCCTTTTTACCTTCTTGCAGACATTCATAAATGTTACCACCTTCAATGATTTACTACTAAAAGAAATGGTATTAGAGTCTCGTCTCACTTCTGTTGGATGCACAAAGAATCCAATTCCACACCAGCTCAAGGCTCATTCCATGAAGACCGTGTTCAGATATGTCTCCACCTTCCATTCTTCTTTTACCCTATTCTGACGCTACCTATTTTCACAGCACTCTATTTCTGTTCCTGGACTCCATAATCTGTTGCAATGGTCACACAGAATGGTCACACACCATTCGTGATTATGGAGGGTAGCTAGGGAAGTTTACTGGTCACAAGAAACCGGTTTCAGGAGACTTTAAGGATATATTTGT
The DNA here is from genome assembly GCA_004026705.1 of Nesogale talazaci. NCBI lineage: Eukaryota > Metazoa > Chordata > Mammalia > Afrosoricida > Tenrecidae > Nesogale > Nesogale talazaci. The sequence goes on from PVJH01000854.1 coordinate 244,968, forward strand.
TGACCTAGAAACACACTTCTCAAGCAGCAGCCACCTTTCTCATCGCTCCTCAGCCTCTCAGTCGCAGGCCCCGGGGAAGTCCATTGGCCACCCTTCCTCACTGCCTCCAGTCTTGGGGCCATTTCTTGGTGCCTCCATACCTCTGTCTTGATGTGGATCCTTTGTTCCCTCTCACGGTGTCTGTGCTTCAGTCATTGCTGCTTATGCCACTGCAGACAGAATTGGAGCACTCGCTTCACTCGTGACTGTTCTTTCCTGATGGTCCGGGGATTTTTTCTTTCTGCTGGGAGAGAGCTCTTGCTCATGTACACAAAATTGACCAATTATCTCTCTTGGTGTTTCACAATCCAGTTAGCATGGTCCTATTTGATGGGGGTTACAAAAATATGGATAAAAGAGTCATAAGTATATTTCACTTATGGCATATTTTTATCAAACACAATTTACAATTTATGTAAAACACGAACATGTTCTTGATTAAAGAAACATCACCATAGAATGCCCAACTATCAGATAGAATAGCAGCTGGAGTGTTAAAGGGTTGTTTTCAAACAAGCAGTCTTCTAAGATAGGCCTCAACTAAGTCCACATGGAAGAAACACACCAATATCTGTGCTCTAAGAATTGTAATATATATAATCAAACGATGAAGGAGGGAATAGGACCCCAGCTTCAATTGTGAGATTCTCCTGTGCAAAAGGTTATGTGTGACTGTGGAAATCCCCAATGCATTTGTAGGATTTGCTCAAAGCATAAGCCTCTGGCAATTTTCCAGTGATGGGAAAAACCTGGATATCAAAAAGAGCATAGTGGAGAAAAATGATAGTAGGTTACAATGATCAATATGATATGAATGATTAAAATCTTTTCACTTGATCTGCCCTCTATCTGGTTTTTAGTATTTTCTGCTTTTTTCCATATTGCTGTCTATCTCTGTTGTATTCTGTATTGTAGGTGGGCTTCCTGAATCTTCATTATGTAGTTTTCTATGTTTTTCAGTATATGAAACCCGTGATAAATGAACCTATAGAGATAACAACTGGAATAAAAATCCTGGTTGAGGGATGGGGTGTGGAGGAAAGGGGATAAGCAGAGCTGTTTTCAAGGAGTTCAAGAAAGAAAAAAATGTTTTGAAACTGATTTTGGTAGCGATTATACAATGCTGCTTGATGTGATTAAACTATGGAATGGTACACAATCAGAATTATCAATTGAAAAATGTATGAACAACAAAGATATCATAGAACTTTATTTTATTAGCAATATATTTCTTACCATTGCTTTCATTTAATTTCAAATTTTCTCTTGTGACTCAATTTCCATTTTATCAAATGTCTAACTATGAAACCCTTTAATGAAGAACAATTTTCAGTAGTGATATTTATTTTCTATACCCACCCCAAAACTCACTACCAGAGCCTAATTCAATTTAGGTCATTTAAAAGATATTGCATTTTTAGAAGCCATTGACAGAATTCTTCATTTTTTTCATCACTAATTTTAGTAATTGGTGAATAATTTGAAATAATAGTACTGACTTGATTTTTCTGAATATGGATAGATAATTATCCTATCATAGACAGAATTGTACTTCAAAAAAGTCTCGAAAAGATCCTTTTAGACAATGAATGCGATGTTATTTCCCATGATTGTGTCATTCCTGGCAAAGTAAAGTATATGATTTTCTGACTCAGAATGACCAAGATTGGGTACATTTCAGTTTACTAACACTTAAGATATCGATTTTTATGCTATCCATTTCCATTTTGAGGACCTCCAATTTTCCTAGATTCACACGTCATAATCCACGTTCTGATTACTGGTAGAATTTTGCAGTTGTTTATTCTCATTTTGAGTGATGTCCCTCCAGCAAATGAAGAGACAGAAGGCTTCCCTCCCTTAGGCTTTACTGTATTCATGCTCTATTATAATCTATTCATACTCTATTATAATCTATTCATACTCTATTATAATCTATTCATACGCTATTAATTTTACTGTCAGAAGGAAGCTCTTCCTCAGTCGTATTTGAGTGCCTTTTCACCTGACAAGCTCATCTTCTGGCACTATCTTTGACAACAGTTTGCTTTTAATCACCATTCCTTCAGCTATGATAATATCTTGATACTATGCATAATATTTTCAGTAGCTAATACATTCAAAATGGACAGCATATTATTTTTTTCATGCTGTGTTCTTAGTCTGGAAACTCCCAGGGACTGGAAATGACAAGATGGCAGTGAGTTTGAGTTTGACTTTAGAGCCATTATTTTAAGAGTTTTATATGAATTAACTAATTTTTCACACAACAAAATTATGAGATTGGTTATCATCATGTCAACTTTTCAAATAAAACAAAAACCTAGAGGAAAGGCAACTTCTTTGCTTTGGTGACTCCATACTACTCATAATAATACTTATAATAATCAACTATTTGAGATCAAATGGATGAGCATTCAGCAGTTTTAGGAAGGAAGAAGCTGAAATAGGTCTTACAAGAAGTGAATGAGTTAATTATGTTACAATGTTGAGAGTGCAATAAGCTAAGCAAAATGTTCATGAAGCTGAACCAAATGTTCCTAAATAGTTAAAATATTAAAGTGATGTACTTTACCCATTCCACACTAATTTTTAAAATCATTTTATTGGAGGCTCATACAAATCTTATCACAATCTATACATACATCCATTGTATGCAAAGCACATTTGTATATTTTTTGACACCATCATTTTCAAAGTATTTGCTTTCTGCTTAAGCCCTTGGTGTTACCTCCTCATACTTACCCTCCCTCCCTGTTCTCCCCTCCCTCATCAACCCTTGATAATTTATAAATTATTATTATTTTGTCATATCATGCACTGGCCAATGTCTCCCTTACTGACTTTTTTAAACAGAAAGATATTCAAACTTCAATACTCGAAAGTGTTGCTCACATGTGTTGTAAGTAGCCTCCAAAAAGTGAGGTGGAACTCAACAATTGACATCCTGAAATAACCACTTATAATACACATATAATTATTATAAGAAGCTTAAAAATCATTGAATGTTCTTGCTAAAAGCAAGCATGTGCTAGGCATGAAATAGGTTACGGGTTCGTTGGCAAGGAGCCCTGGTGGCACAGGGAGTTGTGCCTAGCTGCTAACCTCAAGATCAGACGTTCAAAATGACCGGTGGCTATGCAAGACAAAGATGTACTCTCTACTCCCAGAAAGCGTGATAATCTCTCCCCAATAAAATGATTGAGAGAGAGAGAGAGAGAGAGAGAGAGAGAGAGAGAGAGAGAGTTAATTACAGCCTCAGAAAGTCAGAAGGCAGTTTCACACTGTCCTACAGTATATCACTTTCGGTCGAAAATGACAAGATGGCAGTGAGTTTGAATTTGACTTTGGAGCCATTATTTTAAGAGTTTTATATGAACTAACTAATTTTTCACACAACAAAATTATGAGAATGGTTATCATCATATCACCTTTTCAAATAAAAGAAAAACCTAGAAAAAAATGATTCGTGCAAATTCACACAGAAAAATATATCAGAGATAAATTCAAACCAGCAATCTGTTACCTCATTCTGTTTTCTTCAAAACTAAGCAATATTCCTCTTTATGTAAAAATAAATGAAAACATCATTTAAGGAAACATTTTCAATGTTTACAGTAAATAACTCAAAGAATAATCTTGGGGAATTTCATGATCACACACTTAAGCATGGTTCAAGTAATATCTTCATATAGTTAATTAATATTAATCCCCAGTCATCTTCTACACTTCCCTACCAAGTTAAAATCCAAAATTGCCTCATTTCTCTGGAAATACACAAAATCATAAAGATTATCTTTTTCTCTAAATGGAAGAAGCAACCTGATTTGTATATCATTCAAGACATTGGAATGCTTTTATTTTGTTTTGTTTTAGAAATTAAATGCAGATTTCAATCCTGGCAGAAATTGAAACGCATAGTGGCTAACTTATCTCAAATAAAAATGTGCCCTAGTTAAACAAGCAAATAATTCATATGATAACATTATATAAAATGAACATTTTTATTTTTCCCTACACAGGGTTAGCCAAAATGTTATAGATTTAAACACCAAACTATTTTCTCAATATCGATCAAACCCAAGGACAAAAGGGATAAAATATAAAATGTGAAATCTATTATACACCATAGCTAAGAAGTTTCAACTCTGAAACACTAGAAGAAATTTAGAAACAATTGAGTATATAAATATTCTCTCAGAAGTCTATCATTGATTAATATGAATACTACTGTAAAATATTTATCAATCTATTTTATATGCCAGACACTCTACTAACTGCTTTTCACTTATGAACTTATTTGATTCTTACAAAGCCTTTATAAAGTAAACACTATGCTCTCAAGCCTGGAACTCAACTCACCCCATCCCACCCCCCACCCCCCACTCCAGGTTTAGTTTTCAGGCCAACATTATAAAGGCCAACAAAAAGAACAATGACACTAGGGAGGTGTGCACTCCATAAAATGATCAACCATCTGAGATCAAAGGGGTAACAGTTAGATGAGGACAAAGTGCAAATATGTTCAGAGGAAGAAGTAATGAAAACTGGTGAGACAGGGAGCTAGTGGGAGAAGAGGAGGCCTGGAGAAATAGTGGTTACCTTTGGTTTGCCGTCAGCAAAGTCAGAAGTTCAAAACCACCTGCAGATTCAAGGGAGAAAGGCAGGACTTGCACTCCCATAAAGAGGTACAGACTAGGAAACTCACAGGGACAGTTCGACCCTGTACTGGAGGGTCACGATGCGTCAGTTCTGACTCCATGGCAGTGTGTTTGATTCAGTCTGAGTGGGATAAGTGATGTTACATTAGGGGCACTGTATCAGTGACACGAAATAAATTGTGAACAAAAAAAAGAAACACTATGCTTATTCCCAGTTCACAGATGAGAAAAATATGAAAAGTATCATTTTATTGGCATAATGCATGATATTCAAAGATTTAAGAAGTCGGAAATGTGTTGCTTAGTCAGTTAAGAATTATGCTCCTTCTTCCAACCAGTTAAGTTCCCAAAAGAAAAGAAGTTAAATGAACAATATCCCAAACTCCCACCCACAGCCACCCAGTACCCAATTGCAATGGAGAGACTTCAGAGGGCGGGAGAGCTGGTTATGTTCAGAAATCCCACAAGTGGTCCCAGGCCAGAAGACTGGACTCTCTACTCCAGAAAGCACTTGCAGTCTCAGAAACCCACCGATGGGTCACTCTGTGTCAAGTCAGCAGTGAGTTTGTTGTTCTTGTTTGTGTTTTGTTTTGCTTTTTAATCCATCTTTTTCTATAAATTCCAAACTGGTACCATCATCAATTCAACTCCAAGTCATAATGACGCTCTAGTGGCTTTCTGGACATTTCAATTCTACAGGAGCACCGGGAGTGACTGGTGGGTTTGATCTGTCCATCTTGCAGTTAGCAGTCCTAAACCTAACTCACAGCCTTACCAAGGAACCTTTATCCTAAACATTGCTGTTTTAGGTGCCCTCAAGTCGCTTCTACGTTACTTCTTCCTAAGACAATACTGTACAATAGCATGCCAGAATTATACATCCAAAGTACATTCTGTCAGCACCAGATTTACTATTGACTTCTCCTTAAAATGCTCTTAGCTAAGCAGTCTTCTGTTGTGCTGTTGGCAATGAATCTTTGGTAAGCAGGTTCAAATTGTTATGTCTGTACCTTGTTTTACCATTTCTAGTGTAACCTTCACCTCAATGGGTGAAGTTTAATTTATTTATTAAATATATTTCCTTTGAGCACTTACTATGTGCCAGGCACTGTAGATATATTAGTGAAAAAAAAGAGCTATTGGTTCTTGCTCTCATGTTGCTTAAAGTCTGAGATTAGCATAAAACAGAAATCTAAAATGTCTCCCATTGTTTTTGAGAAATTTTCAACACTACAGGTATATTTTAAGTTACTTCAAAATATGACCTCCAACCATTGTCATTGAGCAATTTGTGTAGAAAATTTTGAAAGAGACCCAAACTTCTACGTAGACATTGACTATAAAACAAAATGCAATACCATTTTAAAATATATGTCCCTTTTTTACATACCTTTATTTCATACTTTTTCATACAATCTTTCTTTTAATGTCAGGAAAATATCAGTATCCTTTAAATGTGAAATATTCATTCCGAAGTCTGCAATGTTTCTCTGTGTCTGCTCCATGAAAATGTTTTTTTGTTGTTGTTGTACTCTATTTAAAACACTATTGATGATTTTTTCAGTCTCAGATCAAACCTCCACCTTACCATGAAGTTTTTGTTAATTTCTCCAGCTACTATTTTTCTTTTATGAACACTATGGATATATAATGTACACTAGTGTTTCCCAATCACAATTGCCTTCAAGACACACTGAAAGTTCACCTTGGTTAGAAAATAGAATATCATAAGATCCAATTATGTGGAAATAAATGTTCTAGCTGTTAGATTGCACTGTGCATTCTTGATTGTTAATTTAACTATTATGATTATATATAGTTATTATATATTATATACCATTATATTATATATATTAATGGGTGGAAAATGTTTTAATTAAAAATACATTATAAAAGAGAAAAATACCTCAATAAATCCATCCCCTATGTTTATGACATTAAAAAAAATAATAATAATAAGTACAAAGGACTAATTTAAGAGCAGCAGAATCTTAAAATGGACAACAGGATGTTTGTGTCCTGATGTGCAGGACTCATGTAATCCCCAGGATCTTAAATTTGATTGAGTTAATCTGCAGATTAGGTTATGCCATATGACAAATTTAAGGTTAAAATAGGGAGATTATGTTGTGGGCCTTATTTAAATTTCACCAGCACTTTAAATAAACGGAGGATTTTTTTCTGGTTACTCAGAGGAAAAAGTCTGTAATTTAAATCAGGTGAGATTCGATGCATTTTTATTGGAGCATGTGCATCCAATAAAGAATGTGTTGGTCTCTACTAGTGGACAGTGAGCATCTGTGAACAGCAAACAAGGAAATGCATATCTCATTCCTAAAACTGCAAAAAAAATGAATTTTTGCCAACAGTTTGCATGAATTTGAAAGCAGATGCCCCCACCCCCATCCTAAGCATTGACCCATACTTTGATTTTAGCCTTTAGTTGGTCTGAGTAAAAGCCACAAACCTTCCATTCAGATTTCTGGTCTACAGAAGTCTAAGCTGAAATACAGGCATTTTTAAAAGTGATTAAATGTATAGTAATTTGCTACTCAACAAAATATATAAGTAATATATTAATTTGTGGGGTGAAAATGAATCAATAAATTTGAGTTAAGTACTTCTCTTGTTTGAAAATCCAGTCTGAAGAAAAATCACTTCTACTTATAGCAAGGAACATTAGGTTATATGATGATGCGTGATCTCTAAAATATCCTACTGTGATTTCTATTACTATTTTATTTTTCATAAATTTCTAAAATTTTTGAATTTCCCCTAATTTTTAAACACCTCCTGAAAATGCCTATTATTCAATTCTAAATGCTGCAATGCAGAAAATGTAAGGAGTGGGAATTAGTAAACCCATAAATATGTTGTGAGGATAACATAAAACAGTGAAATATTCATTTTAACAATATACTATTTTTCAGTATATCTATTATATGAAAATCCATAAAGATAACATGCAAATGTAACAGCATTTGGGTCGTTGTTATATGCATTTGTTATATCCAAACCTGTGTCATATCTTGAATCTCTTTCAGAAACCTACAACAAATCCATAACTGAGTTGTTGGAAGGGTCAAAGAAGCAACATCAAAATCTATTGTCATATAGATGACAAAAGTAGACTTGGCTTTTCTTTGTTTGTTTTTTGGGGAAGTGTGGGCTTCATTCCCCCCTGGTGGAAGTAGGAGGCCCAGCCTTGCTCCTAGAGAGCTGCTGCTGGATTTGAACTGTGAACCCTGTGGGTCGCACTCCCGCACTCAAGCACTGAGCCTCTGGGGCTCAGCCCCTAGTAGACTTGGTTTTATTGGATTATTTCTATATTTAGTTAAGTTCAAATAAAGACATGTAAACCTTTGTTATTTGAGATAAATACAATGAAATTATTTGTTAAAATAGCAACTTGTTTATCTTGCTTTTATATTTCATTTCTTATTAGTGTTGACTTATGGTATGATAAAACACTTACAAGCAAATAGTGTATGTTATGACCTTGATTTTTAATTAACTTTAGAATCCAATTTCAACCAAAATCATACAAGTATCCAAACAAATTTAATTTTGTTATCTTTTTAAAATTGCATAGTAATTATACATAAAAATCATTTTAATAAGATCTAAAGTTTGAAAAAATCTTACTCTTCAATATAATTCTGTCAGAATTTGAATGAATAAGTGAAATAATAAGGCATAAATTCAGAATATTTTAACTAACATCTGATTTTAATAATTTTGATTTTAAGAGTCATTGCATTAAATATTTTTACAAAGACAATATTGCTGCAAATATGTTCACTATATATAATTCTTCACATTGTACATATGGGAATAATTCAAAAATATTGCTGCTGGGAGTGTGCTTCCATACACACACGTTTGCCTAGTCCAAATAAAACATATGATCTGTCGGTGGTTGCAGATATAATTTTTCTCAGTAATACACTTGTTTTAGTGTCATTGGAGTACGTTCAAAAACATGAAGACTTTTGTGCCGTGTAAAATAATTTTGGAGCCAGGGTGCTATAAAATTGTTTAAAAAATTCGGGGGCCGCGGATGAGATGGCGGAAGGCGGAGGCTGCCGTGAGCGACCGGATGCGGAGACCCAGAAATCCGAGCTGGGGGCCTTGATGAGGACCACGCTCCAACGGGGGGCGCAGTGGTACCTCATTGACAGCCGCTGGTTCAAGCAGTGGAAGAAGTATGTGGGCTTTGACAGCTGGGATATGTTCAACGTTGGCGAGCACAACCTGTTTCCTGGCCCGATCGACAACTCCGGCCTCTTTTCAGATCCTGAGAGCCAGACTTTGAAAGAGCACTTAATCGATGAATTGGACTACGTGCTGGTGCCGACGGAGGCCTGGAATAAGTTACTCAACTGGTACGGCTGTATTGAAGGCCAGCAGCCCATCGTCAGGAAAGTTGTGGAACACGGCCTCTTCGTCAAACACTGCAAGGTCGAGGTGTATTTGCTGGAACTGAAGCTCTGCGAGAACAGTGACCCCACCAACGTGCTGAGTTGCCACTTCAGCAAGGCAGACACCATCGCCACCATCGAGAAGGAGATGCGGAAGCTGTTTAACATCCCCGCCGAGCGGGAGACGCGGCTGTGGAACAAGTACATGAGCAATACCTACGAGCAGCTGAGCAAGCTGGACAACACGGTGCAGGACGCCGGCCTGTACCAGGGTCAGGTCCTAGTAATTGAGCCCCAAAACGAAGATGGCACGTGGCCCAGGCAGACCCTGCAGCCCAAATCAAGCCTTGCACCTAGCAGAAACCTGACTACCTCTCCAAAACCATCAGCAAGCCCCTATTCCTCCGTGTCTGCCTCTCCTATCGCAAATGGTGACAGCACTAACACCTCCGGGATGCACGGCTCCGGTGGCAGCAGGGGGGGATCTGGCTTCTCCGCGGCATACAGTTGTCAAGAGTCCCTGCCGTCTCACGTGCAGCCCGGCCTCTGCGGACTCGGAAACCTGGGCAACACCTGCTTTATGAACTCCGCGTTGCAGTGCCTGAGCAACACCGCGCCACTGACGGACTACTTCCTCCAAGACGAGTACGAGGCGGAAATCAACCGGGAGAACCCTCTGGGGATGAAGGGCGAGATTGCTGAAGCCTATGCCGAGCTCATCAAGCAGATGTGGTCGGGCAGAGAGAGCCACGTGGCGCCTCGCATGTTCAAAACCCAAGTAGGGCGCTTTGCCCCCCAGTTCTCCGGCTACCAGCAACAGGACTCTCAGGAGCTGCTGGCCTTTCTTCTTGACGGGTTGCACGAAGACCTGAACCGAGTGAAGAAGAAGCCCTACCTGGAGCTGAAGGATGCGAATGGGCGGCCAGACGCGGTGGTAGCGAAGGAAGCCTGGGAGAACCACAGGTTACGGAATGACTCTGTCATTGTGGACACGTTCCATGGCCTCTTCAAATCCACTTTGGTCTGCCCGGAATGTGCAAAGGTTTCCGTGACCTTTGACCCATTTTGCTATTTGACTCTCCCACTGCCCTTGAAGAAAGACCGTGTCATGGAGGTCTTCCTGGTTCCTGCGGACCCTTGCTGCAGACCCACCCAGTACCGCGTCACCGTGCCACTGATGGGCGCCGTGTCGGACCTGTGCGAGGCGCTCTCCAGGCTCTCTGGCATTGCCGCGGAAAACATGATGGTCACGGATGTGTACAATCACCGGTTCCACAAGATCTTCCAAATGGACGAAGGCTTGAACCACATCATGCCCCGGGACGATATTTTCGTGTACGAAGTCTGCAGCACTGCCTTGGACGGCTCCGAATGTGTCACCCTGCCCATCTACTTCAGGGAGAGGAAATCCCGGCCGTCGAGCACATCCTGCGGGGCCGTGCTGTATGGGCAGCCCCTGCTGGTCTCTGTCCCCAAGCACAAGCTGACCCTCGAGTCCCTGTATCAGGCTGTTTGTGAGCGTATCAGCCGCTACATAAAACAGCCCCTGCCCGAGGAGCGTGGCAGCTCGCCCTTGGCGTCGGGGGCCTGCAATGGCTCCAGGGGCAGCTGTGAAGGAGAAGAAGAAGAAATGGAGCACCAGGAGGAAGGCCGAGAGCCGCTCTCGGAGACGGAAGGCAGCGGGGAGGAGGAGCTGGGCGGAGACCCCAGGGAGACCGGCCCCGAGAGGGGCAAGGGCCCCAAGAGACTTTTCACCTTCAGCCTGGTGAACTCGTACGGCACGGCCGACATCAACTCCCTCGCCACCGACGGGAAGCTCCTGAAACTCAACT